>JAWPHD010002890.1:0-236596 GCA_037043455.1 Cyrtodaria siliqua | reverse complement strand
TAATAAAGGACTTACTTTAGATATCAACCTAATAAAGGACTTACTTTAGATATCAACCTAATAAAGGACTTACTTAGATACATCTTTATTTGATGCACTGTTCAGCCTAATGAAGGGCTTACTTTGTTTGTTTGTTTGTCTGTATGGTGTTTTACGTCATTTTCAACACTTGTAAGGTTATACATGATGGTTGACTTTTTGTGGTGGAGGCCAACCACCCACTTATTTCTGGGTAGATCCAGTACTGAACACCTCCCATCATCCTTAAGAATCGACACTTCATCACTTACAAGTGGGATTGGAACCCGCAGCAGTGAGAGGCGAGAAGGTCTTTATTTGATGCACTGTTAAACCTAATAAAGAGCTTACTTTAGATACATCTACTTTATTTGATGCACAGTTCAACCTAATAAAGGGCTTACTTTAGATAAATCTACTTTATTTGATGCACAGTTCAACCTAATAAAGGGCTTACTTTAGATACATCTACTTTATTTGATGCACAGTTCAACCTAATAAAGGGCTTACTTTAGATACATCTACTTTATTTATTGCACAGTTCAACCTAATAAAGGGCTTACTTTAGATACATCTACTTTATTTGATGCACTGTTAAACCATGTGACCCCTGGGGTGGGGCCAAATTTGACCCCAGTATCACCATTCAAACAAGCTTGGTAGAGGACCTTATAAGCTGAGTGTAAATACAGAATATTAAACTTTTAGCTCTTGTAGTTTCAGAGAAGAAGATTTTTTAAGTTTTTCCCTCTATCAGTCTATGTAAAACTGTGACCCCTAGGACGGGGCCATATTTGACCTCGTGGTCACTATTTGAACAAACTTGGTAGAGGACAATAAGCTGATGGCAAATACAAAATATTAAACCTTTGGCTCTTATAGTTCAGAAAAAGATTTTTGAAGTTTTTCCCTATATAAGACTATGTAAAACTGTGACTCCTGTGGCGGGGCCAAATTTGACCCCAGGGTCACCATTTGAACAAAATTGGTATAGGACCCATAAGCTGATAAAAATAAACATGAGGTCAATGACATAGAAATGAGGTCAATGACCTAGAAGCTCTACTGATAGATTTTGCTAGCTAGATCAGCATTACTGTGAAGTTTTATGAAATCCAATCATGTAATTTCGGAGGAGTATTCGCTACAAGATTTTAGTATCCAACTCTATGTAAACAAAGATGGCCACTGGCAGCCATGTTTAATGTTGAATCAAAATAATTTTCAACATCATGACCAACATCATGTCATGCTGATCATTAGAGAAAGTCCCATATCAATATCACTTATAGTTTTCAAGAAGTAGTTACTAAATTTATTTTTTAAAAATCTATTTTTAGCCCTGGCAGCCATCTTGAATTTCCGTCCGACCTGAAATTTTGCTAGGATCAACTATGGCCATGTCTGACATCCGAATCAAAATGAACTTTGGTTGGGACCAACTACATGTCGTGACAGTCATTTTGATAAAGGTTCCAAATCAATAACACTTGTGTTTTTTGAGAAGTAGTCGCCACAAAATCACATTTTTAAAATCTATCTTTAGGCGTTGCGGCCATCTTGAATTTCCGGCCAGCCTGAAATTTTGCTAGGATCAACTAGATATCAAGAGCAATATTCCAGTGAAGTATCATGAAAATCCATCTAGTAGTTTCAGAGGAGTAGTCGCTACAAGTATTGTTTAAAATGGACAGGCCAGATTTAAAATGGAAAGGTCCAATATTTTTTTCTTATTGGAAATTAGTCTTTATTCGCTTTTATACCACACATTTGTTACATATGTAGTAATCAAACTCAGAACCTCCTGACTATATTTTTCTTTTTGCTACCACTTTATGCTCCTAGTCAGTGGACATATTTACTACTTTGTTTCAAATAAGTTAGAATAGAATATTACATAGTAATTTATAACCAATGCAAAGGAGAGTACTAGCACTTTTTGCCAAACGATAATAATCAGAGCCGACTTGGTGAAACTGGAGCCAAGTTTTTCCAACTTGGTGAAACTGGAGCCAAGTTTTTAATCAGGTTTTATTAGACTATCAGGGCCTCCTGTGGCTATATTTTCCTTTTTGTCACCACTTTCTACAAGTTAAAGAATTAGGAGCCTAGACTAGAAAGCATTTAAAAGTAGGATTGCAGGAACTCCTTACACCTTAAATAATGAATAGAATTATAATTTATATCTGTATCTATACATAAAATGGCCGCATTTACTTTCACTATTCGTGGTCTGCGCATGTCCGTTTTTAAGGTTGGGTCTTACCAAGTAAAACATAGGGTATGCAGCGTGTTGTTGTTGTTCAATTGTCAATTTACCGCTAATTGGAGCGCACCTCCAGCAATCGGTCATACTTTTCTTTTGTTTTGGAATGAAGACCATTATTTCTAGCAAATAAAAGATAAGTAAAAAAAAGAAAAGTGTTTATATGTTGTTATTTACACCACTATTGGTAAAATGTATTGTTTCATAAAAATGCGACGTAATAGAAGAAATAATGCACGTGAAGTAGGTCACAATGTCATGAGCGGCAAATCCGGGTAACTACGCTATTGATTCCATTCATGAAATATATACACTCAAGTGATATGAAAACGCAACACGGGAATTTCCACTATATATTGTATATACTGCACACTTAATTGCACATAATATTCCAAAGAAATCCCAAGATGTTTTTTAAAAAGAAAGTTGCAGTTAACTAGAAAAAGGACACAACTGTGATGTTGTAGACGTTTTAATCACACTACACTTTGTAACAAGAACTTCATAAATGTTGAAGTAGCTCTTTGAAAAATTGAGCTAGTTCAGTACTGTATTTAACGTAAATAGTTTGCAAAATGTTGCATCCTAAGTTTGCTCACATGATTGAGCCAAACGCGTACTCTGTGAATAATGAAACATTGAAGGAATACTATTTGCTGTATTATTTGTTGTTTTAGTATTTTTTCCAAAAGGAAAGGTCTTACGTAGCTTATGTACCATTTGATTAAAAGCAGCATATTGTACATACAATATATAGAGGAAATTCCCGTGTTGCGTTTTCATATCACTTGAGTGTGTGTATATGCGTGTATTATTGCGCATAGTATTTCAGTTCCTTTTTCAAAAAAGACACGTATATACTGTATACAATGACAATTATTCACAATCAGTAGTTATATTATTCGGTATATATAACGTTCATGTCAGTCACCTTATGAAATTAAGTTATACTTGAGGCAGTTAAACGAACTACATTCTCGAAGTGCGTAAAGCTCCCAATCCGTTTTTTGGTGTATTAATGCGCATAATATTTCGGTAAACCTACAAAAAAGACACATTTATACTGTATACAATTACAATTATTTCATTATTTCACAATCAGTAGTTATATTACTCTGTATACATAACGTTGAGGTTTAATATTTTGCATTTACTATAAGCTTATGGTCCTTTACCAAGTTTGTTCAAATAGTGACCCAGGGGTCACATTTGGCCCCGCCCCAGGGTTCACGTGTTTTACATAGACTTATATAGGGATAATCTTCAAAAAGTCGTCTTCTCAGAAACAGCTTGGTCAATTTTGACCAAACTTCAAATGGATGATCCTTTGATGAATGTTTTTCAAATTTGTTAAAGTAAGTTAAATGTGACATCTAAGATGGCCACATAGAAAAATCTTTGAATTAATTTCTTCTTGTATACTGGGAAGCTAAGGGCTTTGGATGCGTTTTTTCTTTTGTTAATTTTCCTAAAGTTTGTATATAAAGATTTTGCATGTTTTACATCGACTTATAAAGGGAAAACTTCAAAAATCTTTTTTTAAATTGTTAGCATGGAGTTGTGGGTTTTAAATTTCAGTTGAGGGTGTTGTTGTGTTTTGCATTTGTAAAAAGGTATTGAAAGCAATTTAATGATGAAACCCCTTGATATAAGAGCCATTTCCACACACCCTCTTGCTGTCTTGTTCTTTATTATAATTAATGATCGCTAACCGTCTATCAAGTTTGCTCATTTGAAGTCCCTGGGGTCACAGATGGCTGCAACCTCTGGGTCCAAAGTTTGTATGAAGAAATTTTGCATGTTTTTACATAGACTTACATAAGGAAAGACTTAAAAACATCTTCAATCAGCATTTGCGAGAGGACAATTTTTGAGTCGCCATGCGTCAGCATGGCTGGCCCTTTGGAATCGTTTATGTATATAGTGCAATTTCTGAATAGGGAGTTCAGAGAAAAATATTTTTTAATTTTTTCCTATATAAGTACATGTAAAATTGTGACACCAAGGGTGGGGCCAAATTTGACTCCAAGGTCACCATTTGAACAAACTTAGTAGAGGACCATAAGCTGATGTTACATGTTATACATGAGAGCTCTGTGCCTTGTTGTTTCAGAGAAGAAGATTTCTTAAGTTTTTTCCTGTATAAGTCTATGAAAAACATGCAAAATCTCAATATACAAACTTTGGACCCCAGGGGCATGACCATTTTTGACCCCGGAGAATTCATTTGAAAAAACTTGATAGTCTAGCCGTTGGCAGTCATTTTAAAAGAAAACAAGTTTTCGTTATATAACTCTATGTAAACAAAGATGGCCGCTGGCGGCCATGTTTAATGTCAAATCAAAATATTTTTTGACAAGGATCAACATCATGTCATACTGATCATTTAAGAAAATTTTGAAAAATTATTTTTAGCCGTGGCAGCCATCTTGAATTTCCGGCCAACCTGAAATTTTGCTAGGATCAACTAGACATCAAGAGCAACATTCCTGTGAAGATTCATGAAAATCCTCCATGTAGTTTCAGAGGAGTAGTCGCTACAAATTTTTACTATACAAACTCTATGTAAACAAAGATTGCCACTGGCGCCCATGTTTAATGTCGATTCAAAATAATTTTCGACAAGGATCAACACCATGTCATGCTGATCATTTTAGAAAAAGTCCCATATCAATATCACTTACAGTTTTCAAGAAGTAGTCACTACAAATTTATTTATTTTAAATCTATTTTTAGACGTGGCGGCCATCTTGAATTTCCAGCCAGCCTGAAAATTTTCTAGGATCAACTAGACATCAAGTGCAACATTCCTGTGAAGTTTCATGAACATCCGTCAAGCAGTTTCAGAGGAGTAGTCGTTACAAGATTTTACTATATAACTCTATGTAAACAAAGATGGCCGCTGACAGCCATGTTTAACATCGAATCAAAACGATTTTCGACAAGGACCAACATCATGACATGCTGATCATTTTAGAAAAAGTCCTATATCAGTATCACTTATAGTTTTCAAGAAGTAGTCGCTACAAACTTGTATTTTGAAAATCTATTTTTAGCCATGGCGGCCATCTTGAATTTCCGGCTGACCTGAAATTTTGTTAGGATCAATAAGACACCAAGAGCAACATTCGTGTGAAGTTTCATGAAAATCCATTCAGTAGTTTCAGAGGAGTAGTCGCTACAAGTTTTCATTATATAACTCTATGTAAACAAAGAGGGCCACTGGCACTGGCGCCCATGTTTAATGTCGAATCAAAATAATTTTCGACAAGGATCAACATCATGTCTTGCTGATCATTTTCGAAAAAGTCCCATATCAATATCACTTACAGTTTTCAAGAAGTAGTCACTACAAATTTATTTATTTTAAATCTATTTTTAGCCGTGGTGGCCATCTTGAATTTCCGGCCAGCCTGAAATTTTTCTAGGATCAACTAGACATCAAGTGCAACATTCCTGTGAAGTTTCATGAACATCCGTCAAGTAGTTTCAGAGGAGTAGTCGCTACAAGTTTTTACTATATAACTCTATGTAAACAAAAATGGCCACTGGCAGCCATGTTTAACGTTGAATCAAAATAATATTTGACTAGGATCAACATCATGTCATGCTGATCATTTTAGAAAAAGTCCCATATGAATATCACTTATAGTTTTCAAGAAGTAGTCGCTACAAACTTATCTTTTAAAAATCTATTTTTAGCTGTGGCGGCCATCTTGAATTTCGGGCCGACCTGAAATTTTGCTAGGATCAATTAGACATCAAGAGCTTCATTCCTGTAAAGTTTCATGAAAATCTGCCAAGTAGTTTCAGAGGAGTAGTCGCTACAAGTTTTTACTATATAACTCTATGTAAACAAAGATAGCCACTGGCAGCCACGTTTAACGTCGAATCAAAACTATTTTTGACAAGGACCAACATCATGTCATGCTGATCATTTTAGAAAAAGTCCCATATCAATATCACTTATAGTTTTCAAGAAGTAGTCGCTACAAACTTGTATTTTAAAAATAAATGTTTAGCGTTGACGGCCATCTTGGATTTCACATCAACATGAATTTTTGCTAGGATCTACTAGACTTCATGGGCAACATTTCTGTAAAGTTTCATGAATATCCATCCAGTAGTTTCAGAGGAGTAGTCGCTACAAATAAAAGTTTACGGACAGACGGGTGGCAGCAACTGTATGCAATGTTAAATACTACACAGTTAATACTTTAAAAGAGTTATTTGATACTATAGATTTTAGTCTTGTTTTAGATTTCCTTAAAGAAATCAGACTTTATAAATCAATGTAATATTTTCCTATATATATTAACTTGTTTACAAGCCCGTTGGTCGGCATTTGTTGATTTACATATATACATAGTTTGTATTGCCACCATATCATCCCTTGTTTGTTTATACCTTTACATTATTTTTAATTAGTACTTCATTCTTTCATGATTCATCGGTTTTTGCACACAATATGACCTATTTATGTGTCGATGTGCCATAAAACACCATTCATTCATTCATTCATTATGCAATGTTAAAGACCCTTGTGCAGAAAATTCATAACAGCTACATTGCTGCAAAAAAATAACCTTTCTTGATTTGACAAATTGTAGAATTCATCAAGATTCTGTATACTCAGAATAAGATAAGTGTTTCCTGTTAATTTTCTTGTTTTTTCTTGTTTTCGGATATTATACTTCTTGGTATTTTCTTATAAGAAAATATTTCTAGCTAAACTCCCTTTTTCTTGTTATAAGAAAATAGGTTTCTTAAATTAAGATTGAGTTCTTAATTTAAGAAAAGTGACTAGAAAGTTATAAGAATAATAGGGTTTCTTAGATTAAGATAAGTTCTTAATTTAAGAAAAAATATAAGAAAGTGTAAGATCTTAAATTAAGATTTTGTTTCTTGGTAAAAAATTAAGAAAAGAAAATTCTTATATTGAGATTTTGAGTTTTTATATTTTTTTCTTATTTGGAGAAAATTAACTTGAAATGAGAACCATGTGTGAATGAAACAAGAATATTTTTTTTCTTGTTATAGGAAAACTATTTCTTATTTCAAGATTCCTAATGGTAGCAGAAACAAGTAATAATATCTAAGTATATACTCCCAAAAAAAATTGTCTCAAAACAGGATAAATTTTCTTACTATAAGTTTTTTTTTCTAGAACTAAGATTATTTTTTTTGGCAGTGATATGTTGAATATAGCAATTTTGACTAAGTGCAAGGGCAATAACTCTGCATGGAATTGACCGAGACAAACTGAAATTGTGTTACACACATCTACACTTCATGTTGATCATATCTTGAAAATTGTTGAAGCAGTTCGCTCTACAAGATTGCATATGCTGAATATAGCAATTTTGACTAAGTGCAAGGGCAATAACTGTGCATGGAGTTAACCAAGCCAAACCAAAATTGTGTCACACACATCTATACTTTATGTTGATTATATATATAATATCTGGAAAACTGTAGTAGTTTGCTCCACAATTGCATATGCTGAATATATAGCAATTTTGAATAAGTGCATATCAAGGGCAATAACCCTGCATGGCATTGACTGAGCTGCACCAAAATTGTGTCACGCACATATCCACTTCATGTTTATCACACAAACAAAGTTTCAATTCAATATCTTCCAATATCTTCAAAACTGAAAAAGTAGTTCACTGCACAAGACTGCAATTTTGACTAATAAGTGCAAAGGCAAAAACTGCATGGAACTTCATGTTTTCCGCGAAAAAGTCGTAATCCGCGTCATTAAGTTTCGAATCAATATCAGGAAAACTGTAGAAGTAGTTCGCTCCACAACAGACGGACCAACCGACCATCAAACAGACCGCCCGCCAAAATGACTCCTTTCATCCCCCTCTCAAACTTTGTTTGCCCTCTCAACCTTTGTTTGCAGGGGCATAATAAGAGATCCATTTTGGCCTCATTTCCGTCTTCGGAGGAGGAGGGAGACAACACCCATGACCTTATTACAAGCTAGTATTTCAGCACTTTCTTATTTCATTTACCAAATTCTTACCCTCTGACTAACACTTCTCTGTAGACTGTGAATGGGGCTGTTACAGTAATCTGTAATTGCTCGCAGGAACCGGAAGTTGTCTGTCTGGCATGGCAGAGAGTAGTCTTGTAGTTTCTTCAACTTCTGACGCATCACGGTTATGGAAACACGACGACAAAGTGTGCGACGAAGTTTGTTCTTTCTGGGATCACAGTGTTGCTTTGGCTCGGAGGCAGTGACAGTTTTCATTGTGTTGTTGAATGTAGTATTATCTTTTTCCTGAAAATATATAATAGGTAACTGTGGAAGATAGGTTTTTTCTGCTTCCTTGATCATCCATGTTTAATGTAAAACAATTAGGCATATTCGAGTTACTGTGCAGTAGGGTTGTTTTGCGCATCTAAAGTCTAAAAGTGGTCATAACTAGACGGCCAAGATGGCCCTGAATCGATCCCCTGAGGATCTTTGCAATGATGAAAAGACTGTCCTCTCGCAAATGCTGACTGAAGATGTTTTTACGTCTTTCCTTATGTAAGTCTATGTAAAAACATGCAAAATCTCTACATACAAACTTTGGACACAGGGGTTGCAGCCATCTTTGACCACAGGGACTTCAAATGAGCAAACTTGATAGATCAGGGGTTAGCAATCATTAATAATAATAAAGAACAAGAGGGCCTGTGGATGCTCTACAAGCTAAAATGGCTCTTTTAATTATATCAAGGGGATTCATCACTAAATTCCTTTCAATGCCTGTTTACAAGTGCAACAACACCTTCAACCGAAATTTAAACCCACAACTCCACGCTAACAATTTAACAAGAAGATTTTTTAATTTAAAAGAAGGGTTTTTTTAAAAGTTTTTCACCGCAAAAAAAATTAACCTTCATATATAACCTTACATGTGTTAAAAATAACGTAAAATACCATAAAAACAAGAGGTCGATGACCTTGAAGCTCTACTGGTAGGTTTTTGATAGCTAGATCAGCATTCCTGTGAATTTTCATGAAAATACGTCAAGTAGTTTCAGAGGAGTAGTCGCTACAAGTTTTCATTATATAATTATGTAAATAAAGGCAGCCATGTTTAACGTCAAATCAAAATAATTTTTGACAAGGATCAACATCATGTCATACTGATCATTTTAGAAAAAGTCCCATAACAATATCACTTATAGTTTTCAAGAAGTAGTCGCTACAAACTTGTATTTTGAAAATCTATTTTTAGCCATGGTGGCCATTTTGAATTTTCGGCCGACCTGAAATTTTGCTAGGTTCAATTAGACTTCAAGAGCAACATTCCTGTAAAGTTTCATGAAAATCCGTTGAGTAGTTACAGAGTTGTAGTCGCTACAAGTTTTTACTAGATAATTCTATGTAAACACAGATGGCCGCTGATAGCCATGTTTAACATTCAATCAAAACGATTTTCGACAAGGACAAACATCACGTCATGCTGATAATTTTAGAAAAAGTCCCATATCAATATCACCTATAGTTTTCAAGAAGTAGTCGCTACAAACTTGTTTTTTGAAAATCTATTTTTAGCGGTGGCGGCCATCTTGAATTTCCGGCCGACCTAAAATTTTGCTAGGATCAATTAGACATCAAGAGCAACATTCCTATGAAGTTTCATGAAAATCCGTCAAGTAGTTTCGGAAGAGTAGTCGCTCCAAGTTTTCATTATATAACTATGTAAACAAAGATGGCCGCTGCAGCCATGTTTAACGTCGAATCAAAATAATTATCGACAAGGATCAACATCATGTCATACTGATCATTTTAGGAAACGACGCATATCAATATCACTTAAGAGTTTTCAAGGAGTAGTGGCTATAAACTTGTTTTTTAACAAGAGGTCAAATGACCTTGAAGCTCTACTGATTGATTTTGATTTCAGGAAGTAGTCGCTACAGACTTGTTTTTTGAAAAATTATTTTTAGCCGTGGCGGCCATCTTGAAATAGTCGCTACAAGTTTTCATTATATAACTCTATGTAAACAAAGATGGCCGCTGACAGCCATGTTTAACATCGAATCAACATGATTTTTGACAAGGATTAATATCATGTCATGCTGATCATTTTAGAAAAAGTCCCATATCAATATCACTTATAGTTTTCAAGAAGTAGTCGCTACAAACTTCTTTTTTAAAAATCTATTTTTAGCTGTGGTGGCCATCTTGAATTTCTGGCCGATCTGAAATTTTGCTAGGATCAATTAGACATTAAGAGCAACATTCCTGTAAAGTTCCATGAAAATCCGCCAAGTAGTTTCAAAGGAGTAGTCGCTACAAGTTTTTACTATATAACTCTATGTAAACAAAGATGGTCGCTGGCACCCATGTTTAACGTTGAATCAAAACAATTTTGACAAGGTCCAACATCATGTCATGCTGATCATTTTAGAAAAAGTCCCATATCAATATCACTTATAGCTTTCAAGAAGTAGTCGCTACAAACTTGTATTTTGAAAATGTATTTTGAGCTGTGGCGGCCATCTTGAATTTCCTGCCGACCTGAAATTTTGCTAGGATCAATTAGACATTACGAGCAACATTCCTGTGAAGTTTCATGAAAATCCGTCAAGTAGTTTCAGAGGAGTAGTCGCTACAAGTTTTCATTATATAACTCTATGTAAACAAAGATGGCCGCTGGCAGCCATGTTTAACGTCGAATCAAAACGATTTTCGACAAGGACCAACATCATGTCATGCTGATCATTTTAGAAAAAGTCCCATATCAATATCACTTATAGTTTTCAAGAAGTAGTCGCTACAAACTTGTTTTTTAAAAACCTATTTTTAGATCTGGTGGCCATCTTGGATTTCACATCAACATGCATTTTTGTTAGGATCAACTAGACTTCATGGGCAACATTTCTGTAAAGTTTCATGAAAATCAATTCAGTAGTTTCAGAGGAGTAGTCGCTACAAAAAAAGTTTACGGACAGACGGACGGACGACGGACGCCGCACCACGGCATAAGCTCGAGCTAAAAATCTATTTTTAGATTTGGCGGCCATCTTGGATTTCACATCAACATGAATTTTTGCTAGGATCAACTAGACTTCATGGGCAACATTTCTGTAAAGTTTCATGAAAATCCATTCAGTAGTTTCAGAGGAGTAGTCGCTACAAGTTTTTACTAGATAACTCTATGTAAACACAGATGGCCGCTGATAGCCATGTTTAACATTCAATCAAAACGATTTTCGACAAGGACAAACATCACGTCATGCTGATAATTTTAGAAAAAGTCCCATATCAATATCACCTATAGTTTTCAAGAAGTAGTCGCTACAAACTTGTTTTTTGAAAATCTATTTTTAGCGGTGGCGGCCATCTTGAATTTCCGGCCGACCTAAAATTTTGCTAGGATCAATTACGGACTGACTGACAGACGGACAACGGACGCAGTACCACGGCATAAGCTCCACTGATCTCTGATCAATAGAGCTAACAAAAAAACAAAAGTTTTTCCTATATAAGTCTATGTAAAACATGCAAAATCTTTATATACAAACTTAAGAAAATTAACAAAAGGAAAAACACATCCAAACAGGAAACAATAATAACAAGAGGTTGATGACCTTCAAGTTTTTACTATATAACTCTATGTACACAAAGATGGCCGCTGGCAGCCATGTTTAATGTCGAATCAAAATAACTTGCAACAAGGACCAACATCATTTTTTTAACCAGGGTTATCGTTCAGTCAAAACTTACCGGACATTACGCATTGTGATATTTTGTGTGCTATCGAGTAATGGACTTTATTAATTTATGTATGTTCGATACGCAAATGGCGCAAAGAAGTATATTTTCGTTTATGTCATCGCAGTCTACGAAACGGCCTGCTGGGGATGCACTGTCCGAGGGTGCACTGTCTGAGGTTGCACTGTCTGACCCCGAAGAAGCAGATAATAAGAGAGCTTGTCTTATAATAACACCAATAACTTATAATATATAATAACACCAATAACTTATAATAATAACAAATGTGGACCCCAATTTATTAAACAGCCTTACATAACTTTGAATCTTTGACATAATGACACATTATTGTAAAATGGAATAGTAGTTTTTTTTATGTTCAAATGTATATCCTTGCACACCTTTCTTGTCAATAAAATATTTACAGAAATAACTAAAATTAAAGTTATTAAAGGATGTTTTATAAAAACGATGCTTCGATTTGTTTGATTTATATTTGACATTTGACATTTCAATTTTGACCCTTGGGATTTTTGATTCAAGGGTCATATGACTCTTCACTTTTAAAGTCTATTGAGAACCCTGTAACTCTATGTAAACAAAGATGGCCACTGGTGTCCATGTTTGACATCCAAATCAAAATGAACTTTGGTTAGGACCAACTAGTCGCCACAAAATCGTATTTTTAAAAACTATTTTTAGTCGTGAATTTCTTGAAATCTTGAATTTCCAGCTGACCTGAATTTTTGCTAGGATCAACTAGACATCAAGAGCAACATTCCTGTGATGTTTCATAAAATCCGTACAGTAGTTTCAGAGGAGTAGTCGCCACAAGTTTTCCAATATAAACAAAGATTGCCATGATTGACATCCAATCAAAATGCACTTTAGTTAGGATCAACTACATGTCGTGCCAGTCATTTTGGTAAAGGTTGTAAATCAACATCACTTACAGTTTTTGAGTAGTCGCCACAAAATCACATTTTTAAAATCTATTTTTAGCCGTGGTGGCCATCTTGAATTTCCGGCCGACCTGAATTTTTGCTAGGATCAACTAGACATCAAGAGCAATATTCCTGCGAAGTTTCATGAAAATCCGTCCAGTAGTTTCAGAGGAGTAGTCGTAACAAAAAAAAGTTGACAGACGGACGGACAGACAGAACGGCATAAGCTCTGCTGATCTTTCATCAGTCAAGCTAACATGCAGAATTAAAAAAAATAGTTTACCTTCAGTGGGATTTGAACCCACGGCCCTAGCTTCCCAGTGTACAAGAAGTAATTCAAAGATATTCCTACGGTGGCCATCTTGGATGTCACGTTTAACTTGTTTTAAACAAGAGGTCAATGACCTTGAAGCTCTACTGATTGATTTTGATTTCAGGAAGTAGTCGCTACAGACTTGTTTTTTGAAAAATTATTTTTAGCCGTGGCAGCCATCTTGAATTTCCGGCAGACCTGAAATTTTGCTAGGATCAATTAGACATCAAGAGCAACATTCCTGTGAAGTTTCATGAAAATCCGTCAAGTAGTTTCAGAGGAGTAGTCGCTACAAGTTTTCATCATATAACTCTATGTAAACAAAGATGGCCACTGGCAGCCATGTTTAACGTCAAATCAAAATAATGGTTGACTCTGATAAGCATCATGTCATGCTGATCATTTTACAAAAAGTCCCATATCAATATCACTTATAGTTTTCAAGACGTAGTCCCTTCAATCTTCTTTTTTAAAAATCTATTTTCAGCTGTGGTGGCCATCTTGAATTTCTTGCAGACCTGAAACTTTGCTAGGATCAATTAGACATTAAGAGCAACATTCCTGTAAAGTTTCATGAAAACCCGCCATGTAGTTTCAAAGGAGTAGTCGCTACAAGTTTTTACTATATAACTCTATGTAAACAAAGATGGCTGCTGGCAGCCATGTTTAACGTTGAATCAAAACAACTTTTGACAAGGACCAACATCATATCATGCTGATCATTTTAGAAAAAGTCCCATATCAATATCACTTATAGTTTTCAAGAAGTAGTCGCTACAAACTTGTATTTTGAAAAATTATTTTTAGCCGTGGCGGCCATCTTGAATTTCCGGCCGACCTGAAATTTTGCTAGGATCAATTAGACATCAAGAGAATCATTCCTGTTAAGTTTCATGAAAATCCGCCAAGTAGTTTCAAAGGAGTAGTCGCTACAAGTTTTTACTATATAACTCTATGTAACCAAAGATGGCCGCTGGCAGCCATGTTTAACGTTGAATCAAAACAATTTTTGACAAGGACCAACATCATATCATGCTGATCTTTTTAGAAAAAGTCCCATATCAATATCACTTATAGTTTTCAAGAAGTAGTCGCTACAAACTTCTTTTTTAAAAATCTATTTTTAGCTGTGGCGGCCATCTTGAATTTCTGGCCGACCTGAAATTGTGCTAGGATCAATAAGGCATTAAGAGCAACATTCCTGTAAAGTTTCATGAAAATCCGCAAAGTAGTTTCAAAGGAGTAGTCGCTACAAGTTTTTACTATATAACTTTATGTAAACAAAGATGGCCACTGGCAGCCATGTTTAACGTTGAATCAAAACAATTTTTGACAAGGACCAACATCATATCATGCTGATCATTTCAGAAAAAGTCCCATATCAATATCACTTATAGTTTTCAAGAAGTAGTCGCTACAAACTTGAATTTTGAAAAATTATTTTAAGCCTGGGCGGCCATCTTGAATTTCTGGCCGACCTGAAATTTTGCTAGGATCAATTAGACATCAAGAGCAACATTCCTGTGAAGTTTCATGAAAATCCGTCAAGTAGTTTCAGAGGAGTAGTCGCTACAAGTTTTCATTATATAACTCTATGTAAACAAAGATGGCCACTGGAAGCGATGTTTAACGTCGAATCAAAATAATGTTCGACTCGGATAACCATCATGTCATGCTGATCATTTTAGAAAAAAATCCCGTATCAATATCACTTATAGTTTTCAAGAAGTAGTCTCTACAAACTTATTTTTTAAAAATCTATTTTTAGCTGTGGTGGCCATCCTGAATTTCAAGCCGACCTGAAATTTTGCTAGGATCAATTAGACATCAAGAGCAACATTCCTGTGAAGTTTCATGAAAATCCGTCAAGTAGTTTCAGAGGAGTAGTCGCTACAAGTTTTCATTATATAACTCTATGTAAACAAAGATGGTCGCTGGCAGCCATGTTTAACGTCGAATCAAAACGATTTTTGACAAGGACCAACATCATGTCATGCTGATCATTTTAGAAAAAGTCCCATATCAATATCACTTATAGTTTTCAAGAAGTAGTCGCTACAAACTTGTATTTTGAAAATCTATTTTTAGCCATGGTGGCCATCTTGAATTTCCGGCCGATCTGAAAATTTGCTAGGATCAATTAGACATTAAGAGCAACATTCCTGTAAAGTTTCATGAAAATCCGCCAAGTAGTTTCAGAGGAGTAGTCGCTACAAGTTTTTACTATATAACTCTATGTAAACAAAGATGGCCGCTGGCAGCCATGTTTAACATAGAATCAAAACGATTTTTGACAAGGACCAACATCATGTCATGCTGATCATTTTAGAAAAAGTCCCATATCAATATCACTTATAGTTTTCAAGAAGTAGTCGCTACAAACTTGTATTTTGAAAAATTATTTTTAGCCGTGGCGGCCATCTTGAATTTCCGGCCGATCTGAAATTTTGCTAGGATCAATTAGACATCAAGAGCAACATTCCTGTGAAGTTTCATGAAAATCCGTCAAGTAGTTTCAGAGGAGTAGTCGCTACAAATTTTCATTATATAACTCTATGTAAACAAAAATGGTCGCAGCCATGTTTAACGTCGAATCAAAACGATTTTCGACAAGGACCAACATCATGTCATGCTGATCATTTTAGAAAAAGTCCCATATCAATAACACTTATAGTTTTCAAGAAGTAGTCGCTACAATCTTGTTTTTTAAAAACCTATTTTTAGATTTGGCAGCCATCTTGCATTTCTGGCCGCTCTGAAATTTTGCTAGGATCAATTAGACATTAAGAGCAACATTCCTGTGAAGTTTCATGAAAATCCGCCAAGTAGTTTCAGAGGAGTACTTTTTACTATATAAATCTATGTAAACAAAGATGGCCACTGGCAGCCACATCATGTCATGCTGATCATTTTAGAAAAAGTCCAATATCAATATCACTTATAGTTTTCAAGTAGTAGTCGCTACAAACTTGTATTTTGAAAATTAATTTTTGGCCGTGGCGGCTATCTTGAATTTCCGGCTGACCTGAAATTTTGCTAGGATCAATAAGACATCAAGAGCAACATTCCTGTGAAGTTTCATAAAAATCCGTTAAGTAGTTTCAGAGGAGTAGTCGCTACAAGTTTTCATTATATAACTCTATGTAGACAAAGATAGCCGCTGGCAGCCATGTTTAACGTCGAATCAAAACGATTTGCGACAAGGACCAACACCATGTCATGCTGATCATTTTAGAAAAGTCCCATATCAATATCACTTAAGAGTTTTCAAGAAGTAGTCGCTACAAACTTGTTTTTTAGAACCTATTTTTAGATTTGGCGGCCATCTTGGATTTCACATCAACATGAATATTTGCTAGGATCAACTAGACCTCATGGGCAACATTTCTGTAAAGTTTCATGAAAATCCATTCAGTAGTTTCAGAGGAGTAGTCGCTACAAAAAAAAGTTTACGGATGGACAGACGGATGACGGACGCCGCACCACGGCATAAGCTCTGCTGATCTCTGATCAGTCGAGCTGAAAATTTAAGCATAATGGTAGGATTCCAAATACCAATATTAAATCTCAATATACATGGTGACCTATAATTTTGATTGCATATATTGTCTAACTGTATGTGCAAATAAGTGCCTAAGAAGTTTGAACAAATTCTGTTATTAGGAACATAACAAACAAGAGGTCAATGACCTTGAAGCTCTACTGATAGATTTTTGATAGCTAGGTCAACATTCCTGAGAAGTTTCATAAAAATCCATCAAGTAGTTTCATAGTAGTGGCTACAAGTTTTCATTATATAACTCTATGTTAAACAAAGATGGCAGCTGGCGGCCATGTTTAATGTCAAATCAAATAATTTTTGACAAGGATCAACATCATGTCATACTGATCATTTTAGAAAATTTTGAAAATTTATTTTTAGCCGTGGCAGCCATCTTGAATTTCCGGCCGACCTGAAATTTTGCTAGGATCAACTAGACATCAAGAGCAACATCCCTGTGAAGATTCATGAAAATCCGCCAAGTAGTTTCAGAGGAGTAGTCGCTACAAATTTTCATTATATAACTCTATGTAAACAAAGATGGCCGCTGGAGCCCATGTTTAATGTCGAATCAAAATAATTTTCGACAAGGATCAACATCATGTCATGCTGATCATTTAAGAAAAAGTCCCATATCAATATCACTTACAGTTTTCAAGAAGTAGTCACTACAAATTTATTGATTTTAAATCTATTTTTAGCCGTGGCGGCCATCTTGAATTTTCGGCCAGCCGGAAATTTTTCTAGGATCAACTAAACATCAAGTGCAACATTCCTGTGAAGTTTCATGAACATCCGTCAAGTAGTTTCAGAGGAGTAGTCGTTACAAGTTTTTACTATATAACTCTATGTAAACAAAGATGGCCGCTGACAGCCATGTTTAACGTCGAATCAAAACGACTTTTGACAAGTACCAACATCATGTCATGCTGATCATTTTAGAAAAAGTCCCATATCAATATCACTTATAGTATTCAAAAAGTAGTCGCTACAAACTTGTATTATGAAAATCTATTTTTAGCCATGGCGGCCATCTTGAATTTCCGGCCGACCTGAAATTTTGCTACGATCAATAAGACATCAAGAGCAACATTCCTGTGAAGTTTCATGAAAATCCGTCAAGTAGTTTCAGAGGAGTAGTCGCTACAAGTTTTCATTATATAACTCTATGTAAACAAAGATGGCCACTGGCAGCCATGTTAAACGTCGAATCAAAATAATGTTTGACTTGGATAACCATCATGTCATGCTGATCATTTTAGAAAAAGTCCCATATCAATATCACTTATAGTTTTCAAGATGTAGTCGCTACAAACTTCTTTTTTAAAAAAAATCTATTTTTAGCTGTGGCGGCCATCTTGAATTTCTGACCGATCTGAAATTTTGCTAGTATCAATTAAACATTAAGAGCAACATTCCTGTAAAGTTTCATGAAAATCTGCCAAGTAGATTCAAAGGATTAGTGGCTACAAGTTTTTACTATATAACTCTATGTAAACAAAGATGGCTGCTGGCAGCCATGTTTAACGTTGAATCAAAACAATTTTTGACAAGGACCAACATCATGTCATGCTGATCATTTTACAAAAAGTCCAATATCAATATCACTTATAGTTTTCAAGTAGTAGTCGCTACAAACTTGTATTTTGAAAATTTATTTTTAGCCATGGCAGCCATCTTGAATTTCCGGCCGACCTGAAATTTTGCTAGGATCAATTAGACATCAAGAGCAACATTCCTGTGAAGTTTCATGAAAATCCGTAAAGTAGTTTCAGAGGAGTAGTCGCTACAAGTTTTCATTATATAACTCTATGTAAACAAAGATGGCCACTGGCAGCCATGTTTAACGTCGAATCAAAATAATGTTTGACTCTTATAACCATCATGTCATGCTGATCATTTTACAAAAAGTCCCATATCAATATCACTTATAGTTTTCAAGACGTAGTCGCTAAAAACTTCTTTTTTAAAAATCTATTTTTAGCTGTGGTGGCCATCTTGAATTTCCGGCCGATCTGAAATTTTGCTAGGATCAATTAGACATCAAGAGCAACATTCCTGTGATGTTTCATGAAAATCCGTCAAGTAGTTTCAGAGGAGTAGTTGCTACAAGTTTTCATTATATAACTCTATGTAAACAAAGATGGCCGCTGCAGCCATGTTTAACGTCGAATCAAAACGATTTTCGACAAGGACCAACATCATGTCATGCTGATCATTTTAGAAAAAGTCCCATATCAATATCACTTATAGTTTTCATGAAGAAGTCGCTACAAACTTGTTTTTTAACAAGAGGTCAATGACCTTGAAGCTCTACTGATTGATTTTGATTTCAGGAAGTAGTCGCTACAGACCTGTTTTTTGAAAAATTGTTTTTAGCCGTGGCGGCCATCTTGAATTTCCGGCCGACCTGAAATTTTGCTAGGATCAATTAGACATCAAGAGCAACATTCCTGTGAAGTTCCATGAAAATCCGTTAGGTAGTTACAGAGGAGTAGTCGTTACAAGTTTTTACTAGATAACTCTATGTAAATAAAGATGGCCGCTGACAGCAATGTTTTACATCGAATCAAAATGATTTTCGACAAGGACCAACAGCATGACATGCTGATCATTTTAGAAAAAGTCCCATATCAATATCAATTATAGTTTTCAAGAAGTAGTCGCTACAAACTTGTTTTTTGAAAATCTATTTTTAGCCGTGGCGGCCATGTTGAAGTTTTGCTAGGATCAATTAGGCATCAAGAGCAACATTCCTGTGAAGTTTCATGAAAATCCGTCAAGTAGTTTCAGAGGAGTAGTCGCTACAAATTTTCATTATATAACTCTATGTAAACAAAGATGGCCACTGGCAGCCATGTTTAACGTAGAATCAAAATAATGTTTGGCTCTCATAACCATCATGTCATGCTGATCATTTTACAAAAAGTCCCATATCAATATCACTTATAGTTTTCAAGACGTAGTCGCTACAAACTTCTTTTTTAAAAATCTATTTTTAGCTGTGGCGGCCATCTTGAATTTCTGTCCGATCTGAAATTTTGCTAGGATCAATTAGACATTAAGAGCAATAATCCTGTAAAGTTTCATGAAAATCTGTCGAGTAGTTTCAAAGGAGTAGTCGCTACAAGTTTTTACTATATAACTGTATGTAAACAAAGATGGCCTCTGGCAGCCATGTTTAACATAGAATCTAAACAATTTTTGACAAGGACCAACATCATGTCATGCTGATCATTTTAGAAAAAGTCCCATATCAATATCACTTATAGTTTTCAAGAAGTAGTCGCTACAAACTTGTATTTTGAAAATTTATTTTTAGCCGTGGCGGCCATCTTGAATTTCCGGCGACCTGAAATTTTGCTAGGATCAATTAGACATCAAGAGCAACATTCCTGTGAAGTTTCATGAAAATCCGTCAAGTAGTTTCAGAGGAGTAGTCGCTACAAGTTTTCATTATATAACTCTATGTAAACAAAGATGGCCGCTGGCAGCCATGTTTAACGTTGAATCAAAACGATTTTCGACAAGGACCAACATCATGTCATGCTGATCATTTTAGAAAAAGTCCCATATCAATATCACTTATAGTTTTCATGAAGAAGTCGCTACAAACTTGTTTTTTAAAAACCTATTTTTAGATCTGGCGGCCATCTTGGATTTCACATCAACATGAATTTTTGCTAGGATCAACTAGACTTCATGGGAAACATTTCTGTAAAGTTTCATGAAAATCCATTCTGTAGTTTCAGAGGAGAAGTCGCTACAAAAAAAAGTTTACGGACAGACGGACGACGCACCACGGCATAAGCTCTGCTGATCTCTGATCAGTAGAGCTAAAAACCTATTTTAAGATCTGGCGGCCATCTTGGATTTCACATCAACATGAATTTTTGTTAGGATCAACTAGACTTCATGGGCAACATTTCTGTAAAGTTTCATGAAAATCCATTCAGTAGTTTCAGTGGAGAAGTCGCTACAAAAAAAAGTTTACGGACAGACGGACGCCGCACCACGGCATAAGCTCTGCTGATCTCTGATCAGTAGAGCTAAAAATTAACAATATAAAGTCTTTTTTTTTAGGCCTTAACGTCGAATCAAAGCGATTTTCGACAAGGACCATTTTCGACAAGGACCAACATCATGTCATGCTGATCATTTTAGAAAAAGTCCCATATCAACATCACTTATAGCTTTCAAGAAGTACCTAGTACCTACAAACTTGTTTTTTAAAAATTTGTTTTTAGATTTGGTGGCCATCTTGGATTTCACATCAACATGAACTTTTTCTAGAATCAACTAGACTTCATGGACAACATTTCTGTAAAGTTTCATGAAAATCCATTCAGTAGTTTCAGAGAAGTAGTTGCTACAAAAAAAAGTTTACGGACGGACAGACGGACATATATATGTATTATGGGGGTTCTGGACCACAACTAAATTACCCCAAAAATCTAAAACCACCACACAAAAATTTTCAGTTTACTGAAAATTAAGTCAATTAAACTGGTTATTTAGCATGTCCCAGGCGCTAAATAACCCAAGATTTTAAGATTGAATTGTGAAAATGTTTTAAATTTGGATGTTTAAATTTTATTGCAAAACAGAGGTTAAACATTAAAACTTAGGTTGAATACAAAGGTGGTGGATCGTACTCGTTCACATTACTAAAACAATTTATTACACACTTTTTAGACTTTTTTGTAAGGTTGCCATTGCTTCCTTTCTTCCCTGTTCTACTAGTTCCTTTTTTTGAACTTCACTTATTTCAGCCTTTTTTTGTTTGGTGTCCTGTTTCAAACTATAATATTTATCCAACTCATCTAAAATCATCTTAAACTCTTGATCAGATATTTGTGCATCACTCAACGCTTTTGATATTAACTGCTTTATACTATTTAACTTAGACTCCACCAAAGTTTTTATTTCATGATGTTTTTGAGCTTTTGCATTAAGCTTACGTCTGATAAAATTAATACAAACACCTGTAGCTCCACATACTATTGCTGCTATTTCTAAAGGTAACAAAACTGGAACAACAAATCCAATCCCAGCCATAATAACACCTGCAGATATTAAGGTAGTGTCAATTCCATCTGTAATATTAATACCACGTTTATATTTTTTATAAAGTGACTGACGTATATCTCGCTCTGTAATTAACTTTTTTTTCAATCTCTGAAATCTTTTGTAATCTATAATTTTGTCCGTCTTCCACTGGCAACTCAGGATATATACTTGGTGCTGTTGGTTGCTTCATTTTTTTATTAATAAATAAAAAATTTAATTAATTAAATTAATAATGATGCCACCGTATTTACAGCGGTAGCGTTAGCAACCTTGCATACAAAGTTAACAACAGAACCAGCACCAATCTCTAAAGGTTTATCAAAGTTATCATGATTGCGTGGGATGATGTGAAGCGTTATGCCATAATTTGGTTGTTCAACACCATTGACAGAAACTATTACAGTTACGTCACCAACTAATCGTTCACATGCTAAACCTATTCCCATAATCCGTCCACGGCGTGTCATTACATGCCCCACATTTGATTCTGCCCCGCCGTTACCAAATGAGAGTATTCTATTCAACACAAGTGGGCCCTTAGCCTCCGCAAATATTGTTATAATCCCATATTTAAAATTATCAACTCTATCTCTCAAATGATTAAACTGGTCAACAAAAGGCACAACTTGAACAATATTTATCAAAGCCTCTAAGTCTTCTGTTTTTTTAGGGCTTGTTGGTCCAAATATACTCATTGTTTTTTTTATAAAAATATATTTTTTAAATAATTTCTAAAACACAACTCATAGGCAAACCGTGATTATCTATTTTGTTGCCATGCTCATCTCTGACTTCTATTTTCAATTCAGTAATTGCACCATTTGTAAGACAGTGATATTCAGGATAAAAACTTGTATATACAATATCTCCAAACTGCTTATTTACCACAGGTATAACCCCTATAATAGTGCTTGGTGCACCATTGAAATAATTACTACTCGTATTAACTTGTTTCAGATGAACATATAGCTGTTTATAAGGAGCTAAATCAATTGAGTGATCTCCGACACGAATACCTTTTAACCATTTTCTGTCCTCGAATCCCAGCATTTGTGAAAAACCGCTTGATAATCGTGTCTCTATTGGCGTATCTAAAATGGCTATAGCACTTTGGACAATAATGCCCAGGGTAATATTTTTATTTAGAAATTTAAAATGTTTTGCCAACTCTTCAAAGTTATAGAGTCCACCTGGTAAATGTTCTATTTTATCTGGTTTTTTTGTCTTTAAGACTTCATGATTAATATTAAACCAACCAATAGCGTATGTAAAACTTTTTAATCCAACGCGCTTAGTTCCATCTCTATTATCGATATACTGTTGTAAATTAATAGAGTTGTCTATGTTTGAAATTGTATGAAACATTTTTTTTAATATATATATATAAAAACACAAATAAAAATGATTTCTAAAGAATTCAAATATAACCCGGATGCTCACTATTCAAATACTTTTAGCAAGAAAGTGATAGATATAATAAATCAAAACATAGTCATTACATCAGACAGTAAAGACTTTAAAGCATCATTTCCAAATGTCTTTGAAAAATACAAACTCCCATACGTTAAATCAGATGCTATAGTCCAAAGCTGGGAAACAGATTGGATGTTATTTTGGCAGAATCAGTTGAATTTTGCTATTTGGTGTGCGACAACTGGATGTGGTATTGATTTTAACAATCATTTGAAAGCTGATGCCTTGGTTGGTTCGTTATTTCGATTTCATGTCTACTACCAAGTCAGAAGAATATTATTTGAGATGAGTGTAGCAATGCCGCAAGACTCAAATTGGAATGCGTTTAATAACACATATAACCGAAACGCATACGAGAGAATATGCAAGGAGTTTAACGTTGACTTATATTCAGACTGGAGACAGAAACAAAGCTATAATGATGGGCTAGGAACAATTTATAATTACTGGACACATATTGGTTATCATCCTTTGATAAATACTGTATACGACAACAAAACGATGAGTTTCACAGTCTATGAGAGTGATAAAACATACCACATTGATTACATTGCACAAGGATCTGAGGCTGACAATAGCTGGTCTACTTTTATACTAGATTGTTCATCTGGATTTACAAGGGCAGGAGTAGAAAGAATCAATGACAGCATAAGAACATACTGCTGGGCAATACTTGGTTCACAATCACAAACAAGAACAGATATACTTGGAACTGGAACAGCATTTGATGCACAGAAACAATTTTTAGCAAATGTAGAGGACGCAATAAATAGCCCCATCGACTTGCCCAGTCAAATTTCAAGATATGAAAACACTCTAAAATATGCAAGAAGTAAAGTAAATTTTGTCTATGGAAGTGGATTGTACATGTCTCCGAGTGACATGGAATTAAGAATCGGAATAATACAAGACTACAATAATGAAATTGTAATAGCAACCGATGCACAAGCATTAGGATTGAATAATGATGTAAATGTAAAACCAGTGCCACCAAAAAATATTCAACCTTTTCAAGGCACCACAACAAAGAAATTTTTACCAGAACATTCTGATAAATCAATACATAAAACTGTGGAACATAACCCACCAGAAATACTAAAAATAGCAATTGAACACGAAGATAACAAAACAACCATAATTGTTGGTACTATAGTAATAGGTATTGCTGCATTACTTATCTACGAGATTTAAACCACTCTTTGGCTGCCACATACAACAATCCGGAAACAAACACAAGCAAAGCCCATAGATTGTTACCAAGCCAATTAATAACATTACCTGTTGCAGATAAAAGCCATGATACTATTGCACCAATAACTCCTGGAAGTGCTGCAGCAGCTTTACCAGCTAGGTTGGCAAGAAGTTTACCAAGATTAAGTAGTTGTTTTTTTATCCAGTCTTTTACACTTGATGGATCAGGTTTTGGAGTTGGAGTTGGAGCAGCACTTGATGTGGGAATAATAGAATTAATTATCACCCCAAGAATCATACCAAATGCAGTTAAAATACTAACAATAGTAATACCTTGCTCCCTGAACAAGGTTTTGATCCTCTCACCAAGAGTTGTATCCTCGTTTAACATTTTGTTTATTGTCTCTTTTATCCTGCTTACTTGGTTACGAAAAGCTTCTCTGTTTTCATTAATGACATCCATTCTTGCACCTCTCTCATCTTCAAGGTCTTTGATGCGATCGCTAATTCTTTTTATCTGGAATTCATCATTATCAGTCTTAGCTTGTTCTAACTTTTGTTTTTCTCTTGTTATGTCTTTATCAAGTTGTGTGAGTTTTGTCACGTTATTGGTGAGTTCTTCCTTGACAGTTGTCATCGCTTTTACTATTCCATCCATTTCACGCTTGTCTATATTTGTTTGTGTTGAAATATTAGGACGCTTGTCTATATTTGTTTGTGTTTCAGCATCAGGATGCTCAATCACATCCCAGTCATGGAGAGCACTTTCTATTGACTGTGCCGTGTTATTCGCAACACTTGATAAATCTTGTAATGGAGTAGCATCCACGTCCGGTAAATCGTTTATTGTGCTCTCCAATACTTGTCGATATTCTTGTGATACTTTTGTTCTACTGTCATACTCCGGTAAATTTAAAAATTGTCTTATCGCCCTTGTTCCCCCAGAGCCAATAATCCTGTTATATTCATTTGCCAAAGAACCAAGAGCAAGAAATGTAAAAGAGCCTTGCCTGGCAGTTATTCTTATTCCTTTATCACCAACATTCCAGTATAATGTTTTACCATCATTTGATACTTTAAACTGGTCATAATCCATTTTGTCCGGTGCCATCTTATATCGTTTTCCTATTTCATTATAAAAGGATTTTACAAGATTTTTCTTGTATATTTCAAGTGTGGATTCTGCCAGCTCTCCCCTAAGTTCAGCAATATGATCGCTTTGATTAAGAAGACTTCTTTGAACCGGCTCATCAGGCACCATTGGTAAATCATCATCAAAGCATTCATCATAATCACCTGGATCAAACGTAGGATTATCAAATTCAAATCCTCCTTCAGCCATTGTTTATTTTATTTAATTTTAAAAAATATATTTAAAAAATAAAAAATGTCGGCTTACGGAAACAAACTCAACCCTCATAGAAAACTAAGAGAACCTCATGGTGCCAAAGGCATCCGCACAAGTGTAGTAATAACTAATAATCCATCAACAATAGACCAAAACCAGCAACTGCTTGTGAGATTTCCAAATCTAAGTACTAATGATGTAATAGTTCCTCGTACTGCTCGTCTTGCCTTTGAAATAGAACTTAAAAGCAGAACAGACGCCAACGCTACTCTATTTCAAAATCTGGGTAGAACAATTGTGAAAAAAATGACAATAAGAATAAGTGGCAATGAAGTCATGTCAATAGATGACAGTGATATATATCATTGTTATGTAGATTTATTGAAAAGCCCTACCGAAAGATTAAACATAGCTTACCAAGGTATTGGTAAAGCAAACATGTTAAAACATAGAATTGGTGCGGGAGATGCTTCCTCAGACACCAAAGATGAAGCTATAGCAGCAGCTTATGGAAATAGATTTTGTATTCCACTAGACTTTGAAATGTTAGAAAGTCATATGCCATTTTATCAAGCGGGGCTTGGTGATAGGTTAGAATATGAATTAACATTTAACGATTATAACAAAGTTATCAAAAGCAGTGATGCTGATGCATCTTATGTAATAAAAAATATCTGCTTGGAATTTGATACGGTTAGTGATGTTGAATTAGCCAGACAAATAAGACAGCAAATCAATGGTAAGATAGTATTTATGTATGATCGTATCTTGCGACATAGAAAAATAACAGCAACCAAATCTGAAACCCTTTGGAACATCAACATTAATACACCAGCACAAAGCATGAAAGGTATTCTAATGTTGTTTGAAGACCCAGAAAGAACAAGCGCAGAAACCTATTACAACCCAAAGATTGAAAAGGTTGAAATGACAATAGAGGGAGTACCAAATCAGTTGTATAGTCAGGGCATTAAGGCATATCAACATTGGGATGAAATCAACAAATATTTTGCCTTGACCTCAAAAAGAAACAAAGAGACAGAAATAGTAGCGAGGGAATTAAACTTTACCAATGTTTCTCTTGACGCTTATCTAACAAAATCATATGCTTTGTGGCTTGACCTTAGAACATGTGATGACAATTTATTATACGGCAGTGGAAGAAGAATAGAAAACGGCAGTGAAGGTATAACGATACTAATAAATAAACAAGAGGCCCAAGAGGGCCTGTGGACGCTCTACTGGCTAATATGGCTCTTATGACATCAATGAAGCGAGTGACTATCTTCTTAAAGAGGCAAAATATAGCATTTTAACTATATCAAGAGCCATAACTCTGTCATTACTGTTCCGATCTGGCTGGTTTTCCAAGTTGGCAAGTAGAGATAAAAATAAAATAAAAAAAAATAAAAAAAAAATAATAATAATAATAATAATAAAAAAAAAATTAAAAATTTAAAAAAAAATAAAAAAAAAAATATAAAAAAATAATAATAAAAAAAAAAAAATTAAAAAAAATAAAATAAAATAAAACAAGCATTGATGTAAAACTGTGACCCCGGGGCGGGGCCAGATATGACCCCAGGGTCAGCATTTGCACAAAATTGGTAAAGGACCATAAGCTTATAGCAACAGCAAAATATTAAACCTCTGGCTCTTGCAGTTTCAGAGAAGAATTTTTAAGTTTTTCCCTATACATGTCTATGTAAAACATGTGACCCTTGGGGCGGGGCCAAATGTGACCACAGGGTCACCATTTGAACAAACTTGGTAAAGGACCATAAGCTTATAATAAATGTAAAATATCAAACCTCTGGCACTTGTAGTTTCTGAGAAGAAGATTTAAAAAAAAAAATCCTATATAAGTCTATGTAAAACTGTGACCCTCGAGGCGGGGACAAATTTGACCCCAGGGTCACCATTTGAACAAACTTAGTAGAGGACCATAAGCTGATGCTACATGTAATACATGAGAGCTCTGTGCCATGTGGTTCCAGAGAAGAAGAACTTTTTCAGATTTTCCCTATATTTGAACAAACTTGGTAGAGGACCACAAGGTTATAGCAAATGCAAAATATTAAACCTCTGGCTCTTGCAGTTTCAGAGAAGAAGATTTGTTAAGTTTTTCCCTATACATGTCTATATAAAACATTTGACCCTTGGGGCGGGGCCAAATGTGACCCTAGGGTCACCATTTGAACAAACTTGGTAAAGGATCATAAGCTTATAGTAAATGCAAAATATCAAACCTCTGGCTGTTGTAGTTTCCGAGAAGAATAAAAAAAAAAAATCCTATATAAGTCTATGTAAAACTGTGACCCCCGGGGCGGGGACAAACTTGACCCCAGGGTCACCATTTAAACAAACTTAGTAGAGGACCATAAGCTGATGCTACATGTAATACATGAGCGCTCTGTGCCTTGTGGTTTCAGAGAAGAAGATTTTTTAAAGTTGTTTCCTACATGTCTATATGAAAAACATGCAAAACCTCAATATACAAATTTTGGACCCCCGGGGCACGGCCATTTTTGACCCCGGGGACTTTATTTGAACAATCTTGATAGTCTAGGCGTTGGCGATCATTTTAAAAGAAAAACTGTTGAAATCTGTCCAGCGGTTCTGGAGAAGAAGATTTTTTAAGGTTTCGACCATATATGGTAATGGCAGCCATCTTGGAAGTAGCGCTGACCGAATTTTAACAAATCTAAAAAGCATTCATCTAAGGATCATCCATGTGAAGTTTGGTCAAAATTAGCCAAGCGGTTTCTGAGGAGAAGTCGTTTGAAGAAAAGTTAACGGACGACGGACGGACGACGGACGACGGACGACGGAAGACGGACAACACACCATCCCATAAGCTCTGCTGGCCCTTGGCCAGTAGAGCTAAAAATTAAAAAAAAAAAAAATAAAGAAATTAAAAAATTTAAAACAAGCATTGATGTAAAACTGTGACCCCCGGGGCGGGGCCAGATGTGACCCCAGGGTCAGCATTTGAACAAAATTGGTAAAGGACCATAAGCTTATAGCAACAGCAAAATATTAAACCTCTGGCTCTTGCAGTTTCAGAGAAGAAGATTTTTTAAGTTTTTCCCTATACATGTCTATGTAAAACATGTGACCCTTGGGGCGTGACCAAATGTGACCCTTGGGGCGTGACCAAATGTGACCCCAGGGTCACCATTTGAACAAACTTGGTAAAGGACCATAAGCTTATAATAATTGTAAAATATCAAACCTCTGGCTCTTGTAGTTTCCGAGAAGAAGATTTTTAAACAAAATAATCCTATATAAGTCTATGTTAAACTGTGACCCTCGGGGCGGGGACAAATTTGACCCCAGGGTCACCATTTGAACAAACTTAGTAGAGGACCATAAGCTGATGCTACATGTAATACATGAGAGCTCTGTGCCTTGTGGTTTCAGAGAAGAAGATTTTTTAAACTTTTTTCCTATATGTCTGTATGAAAAACATGCAAAACCTCAATATACAAACTTTGGACCCCCGAGGCACGGCCATTTATGACCCCGGGAACTTTAGTTGAACAAACTTGATAGTCTAGGCATTGGCGATCATTTTAAAAGAAAAACTGTTGAAATCTGTCAAGCGGTTCTGGAGAAGATTTTTTAAGGTTTCGACCATATATGGTAATGGCAGCCATCTTGGATGTAGCGCTGACCTAATTTTAACAAATCTAAAAAGCATTCATCTAAGGATCATCCATTTGAAGTTTGGTCAAAATTAGCCATGCGGTTTCTGACGAGAAGTCGTTTGAAGAATTCCCTATACATGTCTATGTAAAACATGTGACCCTTGGGGCGGGGCCAAATTTGACCCTAAGGTCACCATTTGAACAAACTTGGTAAAGGACCATAAGCTAATAGTAAATGCAAAATATCAAACCTCTGGCTGTTGTAGTTTCTGAGAAGAAGATTTTTAAAAAAAAAATCCTATATAAGTCTATGTTATACTGTGACCCCCGGGGCGGGGACAAATTTGACCCCAGGGTCACCATTTGAATAAACTTAGTAGAGGACCATAAGCTGATGCTACATGTAATACATGAGCGCTCTGTGCCTTGTGGTTTCAGAGAAGAAGATTTTTTAAAGTTGTTTCCTACATGTCTATATGAAAAACATGCAAAACCTCAATATACAAATTTTGGACCCCCGGAGCACGGCCATTTTTGACCCCGGGGACTTTATTTGAACAAACTTGATAGTCTAGGCGTTGGCGATCATTTTAAAAGAAAAACTGTTGAAATCTGTCCAGCGGTTCTGGAGAAGAAGATTTTTTAAGGTTTCGACCATATATGGTAATGGCAGCCATCTTGGATGTAGCGCTGACCTAATTTTAACAAATCTAAAAAGCATTCATCTAAGGATCATCCATGTGAAGTTTGGTCAAAATTAGCCAAGCGGTTTCTGAGGAGAAGTCGTTTAAAGAAAAGTTAACGGACGACGGACGACGGAAGACGGACAACACACCATCCCATAAGCTCTGCTGGCCCTTGGCCAGTAGAGCTAAAAAGCAGATGCAGATCAAACTTTAAATATTTATATATATATAATACAAGATGCGCAAATCAATTTCGAAGATGGAAGATTCAAAGAAGTACGATACTAGTTTACAACAAAAATATCCTAAATATTCACACAGTGCAATTATTTGTGGTCAGACAGGCTGTGGTAAAACAGAGTTTGTTCTTGACATACTTGAACAAGAGTATGTTGGAGTTTTTGAACATATAATTATATTGTGTCTAACCATAGAGTGGAACGAGGCTTATAAAAATAGATCCTGGATAGGAGATGTAAGAAATCCAAAAGATAAAAAAAAAAAATTGTCAATCCCGTTAGCAAAGGTAAAGAAATGCTACAAGAAGTTCAGGGCTTCCACTAAGGTTCAAATTTAGGAAGTTCGAACTTCCTGTGTATCAAATTTGGAAGTTCATGGGGAAAATTTAGGAAGTTCCAGTGTTTGGGCATGGCATTATTAGTCTTTGAGTCAGTGATTCCACGTGGTAGTGAGGGAAACAACACATCTAAATTGTTAAAAAGAAAAAAAAGATAATTATAATCATCTATATGTTTATAAAAGAAAATATTTGATGACCTCATTATATAAACGGTTTCAAACTAAAAATACTTAATTTCCCTTTGCGTGCCATACCCCACCCACAAGTTTTATACAGTAAATTACATTTTGCAAACAGTTTTCAATTTATCAGTCCAGGAAAGCTTTTAAATTGGCATACATTAATGAAAGGTATGTAACACTGTCAAGTGTAGGAATAAATGTAACAGATTCTTTAATTTATTATCAAAGCAATCGATTGCTTTTGCCAGTGATAATTTCACTTCCGTGTTTAGTCTCCATTTGCGAAGAGTTCTCTCCCCTAGGTTAGAGATTATTAAATATTGTTTGTCGTACTTCGTTTCTGTTTGTAACTTTGATAAATACATAGAAAAATGACACAAAGATATAAAAGAAATAGCCTTAAAAGTATAATCTGTTTGTGTAAGGAGTTTCAACTTTGTGGTTAATAAATATAAATTAAGCAATTTGGCGTTCATTTTGTGAAATGCGCGGCTAGGCCAATTATCTAAATAACACGCTCTCCTCTCACCAGTCACGCGTGTGATCCTTGATAAAAACTGGGCAAAACCGGATTTACCTGTCAATTACAGTCTCCACTGAGTTTTAATTGCTTTACAACTTGTTACGTCGGCAGTCTCAAATGAAATTAGATTAGATGGGCGGGGCTATAATCGGTAATTTACAGATTATGGGACGTCCGTAGTAAACTATCGCGGCGTACTTTGAAGTTTTTGGAAGTACGCTGTACGCCTTTGATGTTAATTTTCGCCGTACAACTACGATTTTTGGACGTAATTTACGGCCGTACGCCCATTAACGGAAGCCCTGAAGAACTGTTGCGTTTATTTTTCAAAAGATATGCTGGCCAGCCCACATTATACATTATTGTCGATTGCTCAGCCACAAAAGAATTAACAAAGAAAAAAGATATGTTATCAGAGTTGGCATTCTCTGGCCGCCACGCCAAACAATCAGTATGGGTTATTTCACAGAGATATAATTCTGTATTGAAAGATTTGAGAGAGCAAGCAAAATGGTTGTGTATGTTTTACACTAAAGACAGAGATAGTTATGAAAATTGTTTGAGAGAAAATGATGTTATTCCGACGCTGGAGGAGAGAACCAGAATAAGAAAAGATTTAGCTAAGACTAAATATTCCAAGTTAATTTTGAGGACTGACCAACCAACTGGTTATTGGGTTGAATAATTTTTTTCAAAAATAAAAACTAGAGTGCCCATATAATCAATACACTCAATGCACCAACCAATATCGGTACAACAGCACTACTCATGTTTTTCGGGGCTTGTAAAACATACCCTCTTGGCTCACATATAAAATATTCTACGCCATCCTTTGTCACAGAAATAACAGGCGTTTCCTGTGCACCTTTTGCATACGTTTGTAAAAATTTACTTTCTGAAACACATATACAACATTTTACGTCATATCTTGTCATAATTTCCAGTGCTGTTTTATTTTTGTCATAATCACTAATCTCACCGTCTGTTATTTTCAAATCCATTTTTTCTTATATAATATTTTTTTATTATTACAAAATATATTTATTTCATAATATCCGCAGGTATAATACCTTTTTTTTTACAACTGTTGCTAATAGTAATACTAACAGCAAAGTAGCAATGTTAATAGCAATACTGACCATGAATATAGTATTGCTAATAGCATTGCTCATAGCAAAGTAGCAATGTTAATAGCAATGCTTGCAGCAAATTAACAATGCTAATAAAAACAAGAGGTCAATGACCTTGAAGCTCTACTGATTGATTTTGATTTCAGGAAGTAGTCGCTACAGACTTGTTTTTTGAAAATCTATTTTTAACCGTGGCGGCCATCTTGAATTTCCGGCCGACCTGAAATTTTGCTAAGATCAATAAGACATTAAGAGCAACATTCCTGTGAAGTTTCATGAAAGTCCGTCGAGTAGTTTCAGAGAAGTAGTCGCTACATGTTTTCATTATATAACTCTATGTAACCAAAGATGGCCACTGGCAGCCATGTTTAACGTCGAATCAAAATAATTTTCCACAAGGACCAACATCATGTCATACTGATCATTTTAGAAAAAGTCCAATATCAATATCTCTTATTGTTTTGAAGAAGTAGTCGCTACAAACTTATTTATTTTAAATCTATTTTTAGCTGTGGTGGCCATCTTGAATTTCCGGCCGACCTGAAATTTTTCTAGGATCAACTAGACATCAAGAGCAACATTCCTGTGAAGTTTCATGAACATCCGTCAAGTAGTTTCAGAGAAGTAGTCGCTACAAGTTTTTACTATATAACTCTATGTAACCAAAGATGGCCACTGGCAGCCATGTTTAACATCGAATCAAAATAATTTTCCACAAGGATCTACATCATGTCATGTTGATCATTTTAGAAAAAGACCCATATCAATATCACTTATAGTTTTCAAGAAGTAGTCTGTACAAACTTATTTTTTACAAATCTATTTTTAGCTGTGACGGCCATCTTGAATTTCCGGCCGACCTGAAATTTTGCTAGGATCATTTAGACATCAAGAGCAACATTCCTGTGAGAATTCATGACAATCCGCCAAGTAGTTTCAGAGGAGTAGTCGCTACAAGTTTTCATTATATAACTCTATGTAACCAAAGATGGCCACTGGCAGCCATGTTTAACGTCGAATCAAAATAATTTTTCACAAGGATCTACATCATGTCATGCTGATCATTTTAGAAAAAGTCCCATATCAATATCACTTATAGTTTTCAAGAAGTAGTCGCTACAAACTTATTTTTTAAAAATCTATTTTTAGCTGTGACGGCCATCTTGGATTTCACATCAACATGAATTTTTGCTAGGATCAACTAGACTTCATGGGCAACATTTCTGTAAAGTTTTATGAATATCCATCCAGTAGTTTCAGAGGAGTAGTCGCTACAAATAAAAGTTAACGGACAGACGGACAGACGGACAGACGCCGCACCACGGCATAAGCTCTGCTGATCTCTGATCAGTAGAGCTAAAAATAGCAATGTTAATAACAATGCTATTAACAATACTAACAATTACTAGTTGCATGAATATCGCAGCTAGTTGTTTTGTATTTTATATTTATTTCAAGATAAAAAATAAGATTACTAATATAAAAAGGAATGCGGAAGAACTATTACAAAATATATCGGAACAGACGGAACCAGATGAATCAAAGCAACAAGAAACAAAAAAAGAAAGATTATCAGCCATAGTGGCTGGCGGCAGTAGTCGTCAATATTTGGATAAAGACATACAACTTACGAATATAGATGGCATGCCACCAGATGAAATTAACAAACTTTACTGAAGATATGAAGCAAGGCTTGGGGCAAGCATGACCAAGACTTTAGGCAATTCTTTTATTAACTTGTATGTGATGGGAGTATCAAAATATTTCAATGTGACAAATCCACCAAAGCTGATAGAAGATTTGGAGGAAGACCCATTTATTAATCATGCTTTGACAAGTGCTTGTTGTGAGTTGTATTACAGGTATGGAATGTGCTTAGCCCCATTTACAGCAATACTGACAACTGTTAGACATATTGATTTTAATAAAAATAAAAATATAGATAATATAAATGGAGAACCAAGAGAGTGAAGTTATACCTGTTGTTACACAACCTGTTGAGGTTGAACAACAAAAAGTAAAAAATCCAAAACGAGTAGAAGCTGGGGAAAAAGGAGCAGCGGCAAAAAAGGCAAAGCGTTTGCTTCAAGATGCAAAGCAAGATGCTGCAAATCAAATAACAAAAATAACAATAGATGAAGCGGAACCAGAAATCAAAATAAACGTATACAAAAATTATATTCCACCGTGTCTGGTTTTATTACGCATTGCTGGGTTGGGTTTGTATACTTATAACAAGAAATCTGCTACGCAACCTGTGCAACCTGCTGCTGTTCGTGTTGCACCAAAAGACCCGTTTGATTGTTTTTAATAATTTATTAAAAAAAATAATATAAAAAATAATATAAAAAAAATGGCAGCAAGTATTGACGGAAAACAAATTGTAAATATGATGTATCATGCAGGAGTGGAAACACTTCTAACTGTTGGATATTCTGAGATTGGCAGAAAACTACTAAAAAGACCAGCCCCTAAAGTGGATTTTAATATGGTAGATGTTGGGATGCTGTCTGTGGATATAATGTTAGCAATGGCTACAAAGAATATGTTGATTAAGCAAGGTATTATTCCTGCGGATATTATGAAATAATTTAAAAAAAATATATATAAAAAAATGGCAAGTGCAGTAGCAATGATGATCGGTGGCGCATTAACAAATGCATTGGCGTTTAGCGGTTCAAATTATTTCTTTTCAAAAACGGGAAGTCATTCAGATGAGGAAAGACAAAGGCATGACAAAGCAGTGGAACAATTAAACGCAGCACAAGCGGAGTGGAATAAAAAAAGAACAGAAAGATTAGATTTTATTAATAAGCAACTGCAAAAAGAGCATCATGCAGAGCAGACTTTTGATGATGTAGACCAAGCTATGAAACAGTATTATTACATAACTGGCAAACATTTGCTTTTGGAACCGGAGCCCAAGTTGAGTGATTTTTATACACCATCTCCGGATCAACAGAATAGAGAAATTACGTTTATTGTGGTGGGCATGGCTGCAACTGGATTTGTGGCGTACAAATTGAGTTCATAAAAAAAATAGTTTAAAACTATAATTATTTTGGACTTTTTAAATTTGGAATAACTAAATATGTTTACTTTGAAAAGACTAAGTCATATGCATAATACCTATTTTTTTGTTGTTCTTACATGGTTTCAATCCAAGTGGTCGCATATAATATGGTGGTTTAGCACTCTTCTCTAATTTATCTTTGAGATGACCAGGCGCCCATACTTCACCGTTGTCTAATAATGTTAATACCATGGATGGACCATATTCAGTTTCTACTATTTTCGTATCTGTAATAGTGTATATTTTATTTAGTTCCAAGTCTGTCCATTTCTTTGTGCTATTTTGATATTGCTCTTCGAGCAGTTCATCGAATTGTGCAGTTGTGATATCCATTTTTTTTTTATAGTTATATAAAGTTTAATCTTTAGTAGAAACAAGAGGTCAATGACCTTGAAGCTCTACTGATTGATTTTGATTTCAGGAAGTAGTCGCTACAAACTGGTTTTTTGAAAATCTATTTTTAGCCGTGGTGGCCATCTTGAATTTCCGGCCGACCTGAAATTTTGCTAGGATCAATAAGACATCAAGAGCAACATTCCTGTGAAGTTTCATGAAAATCCGTCAAGTAGTTTCAGAGGAGTAGTCGCTACAAGTTTTCATTATATAACTCTATGTAAATAAAGATGGCCACTGACAGCCATGTTTAACATTGAATCAAAATAATGTTTGACTCGGATAACCATCATGTCATGCTGATCATTTTAGAAAAAGTCCCATATCAATATCTCTTATAGTTTTCAAGAAGTAGTCGCTACAAACTTATTTTTTAAAAATCTATTTTTAGCCATGGCGGCCATCTTGAATTTCCGGCCGACCTGAAATTTTGCTTAGATCAATTAGACATCAAGAGCAACATTCGTGTGAAGTTTCATGAAAATCCGTCAAGTATTTTCAGAGGAGTAGTCGCTACAAGTTATCATTATATAACTCTATGTAAACAAACATGGCCACTGGCAGCCATGTTTAACGTCGAATCAAAATAATGTTCGACTTGAATAACCATCATGTCATGCTGATCATTTTAGAAAAAGTCCCATATCAATATCTCTTATAGTTTTCAAGAAGTAGTCGCTACAAACTTATTTTTTAAAAATCTATTTTTAGCTGTGGCGGCCATCTTGAATTTCCGGCCGACCTGAAATTTTGCTAGGATCAATTAGACATCAAGAGCAACATTCCTGTGAAGTTTCATGAAAATCCGTCAAGTAGTTTCAGAGGAGTAGTCGCTACAAGTTTTCATTATATAACTCTATGTAAACAAAGATGGCCGCTGGCAGCCATGTTTAACGTCGAATCAAAACGATTTTCGGCAAGGACCAACATCATGTCATGCTGATCATTTTAGAAAAAGTCCCATATCAATATCTCTTATAGTTTTCAAGAAGTCGTCGCTACAATCTTATTTTTTTTAAATCTATTTTTAGCCGTGGCGGCCATCTTGATTTTCCGGCCGACCTGAAATTTTGCTAGGATCAATAAGACATCAAGAGCAACATTCCTGTGAAGTTTTATGAAAATCCGTAAAGTAGTTTCAGAGGAGTAGTCGCTACAAGTTTTCATTATATAACTCTATGTAAACAAAGATGGCCACTGGCAGCCATGTTTAACGTCGAATCAAAACGATTTTCGACAAGGACCAACATCATGTCATGCTGATCATTTTAGAAAAAGTCCCATATCAATATCTCTTATAGTTTTCAAGAAGTAGTCGCTACAAACTTATTTTTTAAAAATCTAATTTTAGCCGTGGCGGCCATCTTGAATTTCCGGCCGACCTGAAATTTTGCTAGGATCAATTAGACATCAAGAGCAACATTCGTGTGAAGTTTCATGAAAATCCGTCAAGTAGTTTCAGAGGAGTAGTCGCTACAAGTTTTCATTATATAACTCTATGTAAACAAAGATGGCCGCTGCAGCCATGTTTAACGTCGAATCAAAACGATTTTCGGCAAGGACCAACATCATGTCTTTAGAAAAAGTCCCATATCAATATCACTTATAGTTTTCAAGAAGTAGTCGCTACAAACTTGTATTTTGAAAATCTATTTTTAGCCATGGCGGCCATCTTGAATTTCCGGCCGACCTGAAATTTTGCTAGGATCAATTAGACATCAAGAGCAACATTTCTGTGAAGTTTCATGAAAATCCGTCAAGTAGTTTCAGAGGAGTAGTCGCTACAAGTTTTCATAATATAACTCTATGTAAACAAAGATGGCCACTGGCAGCCATGTTTAATGTCGAATCAAAATAATGTTCGACTCGGATAACCATCATGTCATGCTGATCATTTTAGAAAAAGTCCCATATCAATATCACTTATAGTTTTCAAGAAGTAGTCGCTACAAACTTATTTTTTAAAAATCTATTTTTAACTGTGGCAGCCATCTTGAATTTCTGGCCGATCTGAAATTTTGCTAGGATCAATAAGACATTAAGAGCAACATTCCTTTAAAGTTTCATGAAAATCCGCCAAGTAGTTTCAGAGGAGTAGTCGCTACAAGTTTTTACTATATAACTCTATGTAAACAAAGATGGCCGCTGGCAGCCTCGTTTAACGTCGAATCAAAACGATTTTTGATAAGGACCAACATCATGTCATGCTGATCATTTTAGAAAAAGTCCCATATCAATATCACTTATAGTTTTCAAGAAGTTGTCGCTACAAACTTGTATTTTGAACATTTATTTTTAGCCGTGGCGGCCATCTTGAATTTCCGGCCGACCTGAAATTTTGCTAGGATCATTTAGACATCAAGAGCAACATTCCTGTGAAGTTTCATGAAAATCCGCCAAGTAGTTTCAGAGGAGTAGTCGCTACAAGTTTTTACTATATAACTCTATGTAAACAAAGATGGCCCCTGGCAGCCACGTTTAACGTCGAATCAAAACGATTTTCGACAAGGACCAACATCATGTCATGCTGATCATTTTAGAAAAAGTCCCATATCAATATCACTTATAGTTTTCAAGAAGTAGTCGCTACAAACTTGAATTTAAAAAATCTATTTTTAGCTTTGGCGGCCATCTTGGATTTCACATCAACATGAATTTTTGCTAGGATCAACTAGACTTCATGGGAAACATTTCTGTAAAGTTTTATGAATATCTATCCGGTAGTTTCAGAGGTGTAGTCGCTACAAATAAAAGTTAACGGACGGACGGACGACGGACGCCGCACCACGGCATAAGCTCTGCTGATCTCTGATCAGTAGAGCTAAAAAAATGGAAAAGATTTTTTACAGCCCAAAAGGATTTTGGAAAGGTTACTCAGCAGTTAAAAAATTGGCAAAAGAGGCTGGTGTTAGTGAAAAAAAGGCATTAGAATTTTTAAAAAAACAAGCTGTGTGGCAGATTTATTTACCAGCACCAAAAAAAATAGTTAGACCCAGGTTTGATGTTTCTGCTAAGAATGGAGTGCATCAAGCTGATTTATTATTTTTACCGCATGATACTTTTGGCTTTGGTCGTGGCCGCAAGACATATAAATATGCGTTGACTGTGGTTGATATTGCAAGTAGATACAAAGAAGCAGAGCCACTGACTTCCAAGGATAGTAAAGAAGTTGCTAAAGCATTTGAGAAAATATACAGTCGGCATTTGAAATATCCAAAGTTATTACAAGTGGATCCAGGCAGAGAATTTATGGGTGCAGTATCACAGTTGATGTCAAAACACAAAGTAAATATCAGACGGGGCAGAACAGAAATACACAGAGACCAAGCTTTAGTGGAAAGATTTAACAGAACATTAGCTGAAAGATTATTTGGGCTATCAGTATGCTAAGGAAATAGATTCACAAAAACGTAATAGAGAATGGGTAAAGAGATTACCAGAAGTTGTTAAAGCCATAAATGCGGAAACAAAAAAGCCCCCTCCTGTTGAAACAAAAATATTAAAAGATGATCCTATCTGTATGAATGCAAGTGTAAGATATTTATATCAACCCGGGGAACAAGAAGGTGGAAGACGCAGAGCAATTGATCCAATATGGAGTGTAGATATTCACAAGATTAAAAGTTATATGGTGACGCAAGGTATAAGAGTTTATTATTTGAAAGCACCAGCGCCACAGAGAGGATTTGTCAAAGAAGAATTACTTATTGTTCCTGCTGATACTCAAATTCATAAGTTTTTATAGAAACCATGTGCATCAGTTTTAATACCGTCTGGTGCTATGTATCTTTTAGAGTAAAATGGTGACAGTGATACTTTGTTTACTTTTATGCCATATATCTCATGCTTTATTGAGCGTATCATATTCATTTCATGGGTGTATTTTTTCTTGCCAAACAATGCATCCTTGTAGTTTTCAAAGTTTATGTGTTTTTTGACTACATATTCTTTTACACCCTTTGCTTTCTTAATAATCTGCTCATTCGCTTTCAAAATAGAATCTTGTTTGGATCTTAATCCAATATTTTCATCTTCAATTGCTTTCTTAACAATCTGCACATCCGCTCTCAACATCGAATATAGTTTGGATCTTAATCCAATATTCTTAGCTATATACTCAGCTATAGAATCACCATCATCTTTTATTTTATTTCTTATTGTATCTACAACTTTCTCAATCGTCTGCTCATCCGCTCCAAAAATAGAACATAGTTTGGATTCAACTATAGGAACACATTCATCTTTTATTTTGTCTGTTACTTTCTCAATCATCTGCACATCCGCTCCCAAAATAGAATATAGTTCGGGTCTTGATTCAATATACTCAACTATCGGAACACCAGGACATTCATCTTTCATTTTATCTATTACTTTCTCAATCATCTGCTCATCCGCTCTCAAAATAGAATATACAGTACAGCTCACGCGAAACACACACTTTACTCTTTCACGCCGAGTGAGGAATTCAGAAATCGCGTAATTACGCGGAGTTTGGACGATAAAACTACGCCGAGTGGAAATCAGCTACGTAAGAACGACTAGCGTAACTTCGCGGAGATACTCCGCGTAGACGAACTCGGCATTCGCCGAGTCATCAATTATACAGGTAAATGACCTTTTTAGCGGACTTGAACGAACGACTAGCGTAACTTCGCAGAGATACTCCGCGTAGACGAACTCGGCATTCGCCGAGCCGTCAATTATTCAGGTAAATGACCTTTTTATCGGACTTAAGTTAATTCGCCAGGGCGTTGTCTTTAGACCAATTTAATTACTTTTGTAAATCGCGTAAGATGCTGAATGGTATAACAAAAGGGGATACATTTTGTGCAGAAAGTCGATTTAAAAAAATGCTTTGATATGGCAAACGCATCTTCTCAGTTTAATGACATCAAACATATACTTAATATTTCATAACAATCTGCGTACAGGCAATTTAATAAAAATCTAACATGTTATTGAAAAAGACAAGGTGTTTTTTCTCACCTTCATGATCATTGTCTCTACTCTAAGAAATTTGTAGAAAATACGGATTAATAGGTGATAATTGTGCAGGAAGTCGATTTAAAACAAGAGGTCAATGACCTTGAAGCTCTACTGATTGATTTTGATTTCAGGAAGTAGTAGCTACAGACTTGTTTTTTGAAAATCTATTTTTAACCGTGGCGGCCATCTTGAATTTCCGGCCGACCTGAAATTTTGCTAGGATCAATTAGACATTAAGAGCAACATTCCTGTGAAGTTTCATGAAAATCCGTCAAGTAATTTCAGAGGAGTAGTCGCTACAAATTTTCATTATATAACTCTATGTAAACAAAGATGGCCGCTGGTAGCCATGTTTAACGTCAAATCAAAACGATTTTCGACAAGGACCAACATCATGTCATACTGATCATTTTAGAAAATGTCCCATATCAATATCTCTTATAGTTTTGAAGAAGTAGTCGCTACAAACTTATTTATTTTAAATCTATTTTTAGCTGTGGCGGCCATCTTGAATTTCCGGCCGACCTGAAATTTTTCTAGGATCAACTAGACATCAAGAGCAACATTCCTGTGAAGTTTCATGAACATCCGTCAAGTAGTTTCAGAGGAGTAGTCGCTACAAGTTTTTACTATATAACTCTTTGTAACCAAAGATGGCCACTGGCAGCCATGTTTAACGTCGAATCAAAATAATTTTCCACAAGGATCAACAACATGTCATGCTGATCATTTTAGAAAAAGTCCCATATCAATATCACTTATAGTTTTCAAGAAGTAGTCGCTACAAACTTATTTTTTAAAAATCTATTTTTAGCTGTGACGGCCATCTTGAATTTCCGGCAGATCTGAAATTTTGCTAGGATCAATAAGACATCAAGAGCAACATTCCTGTAAAGTTTCATGACAATCCATCAAGTAGTTTCAGAGGAGTAGTCGCTACAAGTTTTTACTATATAACTCTATGTAAACAAAGATGGCTGCTGGCAGCCATGTTTAACGTTGAATCAAAACGATTTTTGACAAGGATCAACATCATGTCATGCTGATCATTTTAGAAAGAGTCCCATATCAATATCACTAATAGTTTTCAAGAAGTAGTCGCTACAAACTTGTATTTTAAAACTCTATTTTTAGCTTTGGCGGCCATCTTGGATTTCACATCAACATGAATTTTTGCTAGGATCAACTAGACTTTATGGGCAACATTTCTGTAAAGTTTCATGAATATCCATCCAGTAGTTTCAGAGGAGTTGTCGCTACAAATAAAAGTTTACGGACAGACGGACGACGGACGCCCCACCACGGCATAAGCTCTGCTGATCTCTGATCAGTAGAGCTAAAAATGCTTTGATATATCAAACACATCTTCTCGGTTTAATAACTTCATATACACTTAATATTTCATAATAGGCCTCATACAGTCAATTTAATAATGATCTAGCATGTCATTGAAAAATAGAATACGTTTTTTCTCACCTTCATGATATTCACCTGCGAAGAAATTAGAAAAAAATGTACCGGTTGGGGGTCATTGTTTTTCAGTTTCAATTAATAGTTAAAAAGAAATAATCCACTTTGCAAAATATGTCGGTACTAAAGATATGTAGTAGTGAGTCGTCGGCGTAACAATACCACATATACTTGCCTGAAAACTAAACATCAAACAACTTTTCCATGTTTTTATTAAATTATAAACGTACAGTCATACAATGATGGGTTCGGGCACGCGGGTATACAATAGGAAATGAAATTAATCTGATTGCACTTGCCTTTCTTTATCTCCTTACTATTCTGCACATAATCAACAGATACATCTACGAACTTGTGCACCGATATAAATCTATTTGCTAAGGCTTTTGGTGAAATACAAATGGTTGGGCAATTTAAGTCTAAAACAGTTTACATTATCTAAATTACGTATTTTAATTGAACTAAATTGGAATATATATATATATATAGTAGGTGCGACTATAAATTCCAATTTAATTCAATTAAACAGCAAGGTCATTTTAAAGGTTTACACATCTTGTGCATGTAATTGGTAGACCTCTACTTGTTTTTATCAATATAATGTTGCTTCATAATTTGATTAATACTCCTCGTCACAATCAGGCATTTGTTGTGTGTGCGTGCCTATATTTATTACATTACATACAGGTACTTGGTGGCCCGTGATTGGAAATATTCTATTCGATTCTAAAAAAAATGGCCGATGTCGAAGGAAAAAACAACATCTTAATTACAGTTAATTAAATTTTACGCCGAGATACGCGGCATCCTTCACTCCGAGGTACGCGGAGTTCACAGGTGTGCACTTTTGCTTAATTGGATTCTACGCGGAGTAACTCGGAGTGGCTATCACTCGGCAATAGCGTACTTTCGCCGCGTGAATTCGCCGAGGACAAACACTGACTCCGCTTGATACGCGCGAAACTCGATACGACTAAACTCGGCGAATCGAGTGAAGTGTGTCTTTCGCGTGAGCTGTACTGTAGCTTGGGTCTTAATCCAACATACTCAGCTATAGCAACACCAGCACATTCATCTTTCATTTTACCTAATACTTTTTTATTTGTATCATCGTGCAGTGGATGGTATTTCGGATAATCACTTAAGTCATATTCATCTTTCATTTCAGACATATCTTTATATGCGTCTTATGTTTTTATATCTACAAGCAAGCTGTCAGTATCTGTGTATAATAAAGTACAGTTATCTCCATACCTTTTTTTCAAAGTATTATAATACCAATCATACATCATATATTTTGATAAATCTAATACTGACATTCCAACATAAATTGGTTTGGTTAATTTTAATTTTGTTTTGTTTACATGTATTGCCGATAATTCATCTGAAAAGTTTACACGTCTGTTAAAGTTTGGTTTAGCTATTATTTTTCTTATTTTTTCATTATTAGAGCCGTCAGTTTTTACTAATTTTATGTCAGTTCGCTTTCTTAAATTTTTCATTGTTTTTCCAAATACTGAGTTATTCATAAGCTTGTAAAAATCTTTTTCAAATTGTGATTTAGCTTTTTTCCTAAGTTCTGTGTTTAAATTTATGTATGATGCCATCCAAGGTTTTTCATTAAATTCTAGCACCCTGTGAATTTTTGTTAATTCCATGCCTAATGATAAATACAACTGTAAATTTTTATAATGTAATACATATTTTGTTTTGTCCATAAGATTTGGAACTAGTTGTTCTGTCATAACGTTATTTTCTAATAAATTTGTTTGGTACTCAGATAACCATTCTTTTTTTACATTTAATCTTTCAGGGGCAAGTGGATAATCATTGTGACTATCATGTAGTTCTTTAGGATATTTTAAATCTACTTCAAGAAAATATCCTTTATCTTTTCTTAGCTCTTGTAATGTTTTTAAGTCAACCCATTTAAATCCGGAATATGGAAGTGGCCGACTCATTGCCCACCCATAAAGATTATTTGCATCATAATACATTAAAAAGTTGTTTTCCTTGTTAGGGTTATAATCAACTACATGTGAATTGTTTGCTTTGGCATATCGTTTTGATACCATACTAATTCCACCACGCATACCTTTTTCTATAAATAAATGCATGTCAATGTCTGTTAAAAGTTCTAAATCTATTTTTGAATGTTTGAGTATCCAGGTGGTGTGTAGTAATGCAAAGGATCAAGTTTGTATGCATTCATACATGTTTTCCTATAAGTTTGAAATACATCTGCTAACAGAGTTACATCCGTTTGTAAATATAAATCATGATAATCTCCAAGAGTTTTACAGTCAAACTCTTTCCATATTTCTTGAGCATATTTGTAATCTTCGGGACTTATACTTTCATCTGAGAGACTACTGTAAAACTTTTCTATAGGTGGTAATTGCGTTTCCTTAAATCTTTCCATACTGTTCATATATTCGTATGGATAAACACCTTTTCGTAAAAGTAAATCTGTTTGTTTTCCAAACTGATTTTTGGTAATTTTGAAATCAGATTTGGCTGTTGCTTTAACTAATTCGTCTAGAGGCTTCATCATAAACTGACAGCTATCCAAGAATCTAAGTTGTCCAGCACTAAATGAAATATACTTTTCAGCGTTGTTCGGAATGCATGTAATATTACCTGTCATTTTATGTATTTTTTTGCATGATGAGATGACTATCATATCATTTGAGGTTGTGAAATATAACAGGTATAGGTGTTTTGTTTGGTTTTATTTTCAGCTTTAGGTTGCAGTTTTTATGTGCTGCACCTCTGTATTCTCCAGTAAAATGGCAGTGATCTCTTACTTTACAGTTTTTACCAGATTTTCTGCCTATTTCATTATCACATATCCAACATTATTAATGGTTTTGGGTGAGCAAATATATTATTAATGTTCTCACATTCTAGGCGATTTAAAAACACTTCAACAGCATCTTCACCTCTGTAAATAACCGAATCATTAGCTTTGTTGTCATATCTGACAACTTGGTATCCAAATCCACAAGCTTCGTGCACATTTTGAATTTCTGATTTTTTTCCAAATTGTTTTAATTGTGGTTTAATTATGCTTTCAAAATCAGCATATATTACATAAGGAACATGCATTTTATTTTGGTAATTTTTAAATGATACAGTATTTATACCATTTTCTGGCATTTCAATTTTGCAAGATTTTTTGTTAATAACATGATAACAATCTTCTTTGTGGTTTGTTAGTAAGTCTTCATTTGAAAATCCATAAAGGCAACGATCACAGAAATAAGTTTTGCATTTATGTTTGTTTTGGTCGTAAAGCAGTTTATTTAAGTTTTTAATCCAGCAGTAGTGACTGTTTGTAACATTTTCATCAGATATCAAAAGTATATTAATCCTGTTAATGTCTTTGGGTTGTTCTGATATTTTATATGGAAAAATATTTACTTTTTTACTTTTTTCTGATATGGTGTATCCGTAAACATTAATAGCAATATCGTTTAGTTTTTCTACTTTTGAAATTTGTGAAATAGGAGTGGGAAAGTCAATTTTATCTTTTTTTAGAAAATCTATGCTTGGGTATTTTGACAACCTATCGGTGTGATCTGCGGCAGGATTTAGTGCAGAATTTATAGCATGAAACAAACATTGATTATCGTTATTTTTTACGTTTATTATTGCTATTTTGTTAGCTAATTCTACAGGCAGTGGAATATATGAAGAACCTTTTAATGGTTCATACTTTGCAATATTCAAATAAAGCTCAACTTCTAATCCGGATGCAGTATTTGTAAATCTTTCAAGACTCTCTTGTATAAATGCAGATGAATTATCATAAAGCTCGCTTATTTTTTCAGAGCTCAAAATGGCATTTTGTTCACTGTTTAATACTGCAGTGGTGTATTTTTTGGTAGAACCATCATCTTTAAATAAATCTATAGTAAGTCCTAATTGAAACTTTAATCCTTTATTTTCTATCAGCTCTTTGATAATTTGTTTTGTAATAATAGATTTTTTATCACAAAATACTTTTTGAGGATCTTTGTATTTATTTACAGATATTTCGTATGCTCTAAAATATCCGCATTTTGGATTGTCAACTAGTTTTAATTTGTCTTCTTCTTTTTCTTCTTTTTGATTTTCTTGCAGCTCTTGGATTACTTTAGCCATTTGTTTTTTGTATTTATCATCTTGACTTAATTCTTTTTTAGCCTGCCTTTTCTTAAGTTTTTTGAGCTTTCTTCTTTTTTTAAAACTTTCAAAAGATTTACTAGTTGGTTCTATCTTTTTATCTTCAAAAGGTTGGCTGGTAGTTGCCCTTGTTTTCAAGACTTTATTTTCTTCCTCAAGTAATTCCAATTTTTTCTTAACTAATGCAATTTCTTTAACTTCTTTCCTAACTGATGCAATTTCCTCCTCAATTTTGGTTGGTTGACCTCCTAATGATTTCAGTGCCATATTTAGTGATTCCTTATCTATCATACCTGTATTATACAGGGATAATAAATTATTCATAGTATCTTTCGTGTCAGACATTTTTTATCTCTTTTCTTTATGCCTAAAAATATTTTTATTTAATATAAAAAATTATTACTATAAATATAAAGCAATGATTCCGTGTCAGTCCCTAAAGATCAGTTCCAACGGTATTTGTACCAAAAAACCTGTTAAAAATTCAAAATATTGTAAAGTTCATAAAAATAGAATGAAAACTTGTAAAATTCTACCTTGTTTAAATTGTGGATTGGGTACTACTGCCCAATTTCAAATTTGTTGTAAATGCGGTGCTTCAACACTTAGAAAATATAACGAATATTGGTATTATAAGGATTATAATAAAGAATGTTTAAAATTTAGACGTATTGAGTATTTATAGTTTAACCTCTATTTTGCAATAAAATTTAAACATCCAAATTTAAAACATTTTCACAATTCAATCTTAAAATCTTGGGTTATTTAGCGCCTGGGACATGCTAAATAACCAGTTTAATTGACTTAATTTTCAGTAAACTGAAAATTTTTGTGTGGTGATTTTAGATTATTTGGGGTAATTTAGTTGTGGTCCAGAACCCCCATAATACATATATATCGGACGGACGACGGACACCGCACCACGGCATAAGCTATGCTGATCTCTGATCAGTAGAGTTAAAAATCACTAAACTCCCAGATTGAGGTCCTGAAAATATAAAATGTATGCGAGTCCATGTGCACTCTCCCAGTGATCCCCTTCCACAACTACATTCATTTGTCGGTCTTTCAGAAAGGAAGACAGCCATGATATGTGCGTTGAACCACAAATTGCATATGTAAGGCCAAACAAAATAATATGTGTGGTTCAGGTAACACTGGCAAAAAAAAATAGGGTAGGCTTTTTTTTTCTTTTTTTTCCCTCAATAATGAATTCAATTCTGATAATGAATTTAATATTAAATTACTACCTTGCATTATCAACAAAAAAATATGTTTTTTTTTGTTTTTGTTTTTTCAAATGCTTTTGAAAAGTCTAAAATAGCTTTGTCTACTTGGATGTTTTTATCATAAGTTTTCAGCAGGTCATGCATAGTTAGTAAGTAGTTGAGATTCTGCAGTCTGTAGAGAAGCTGACCTAAATCCGTGGTTGAGTTTAGTTAGTATATTATATTACAAGAGCTGTCGGAGAACAGCGCAGCTCGACTATTCGATTTTTCAGAGAATAATAAATTATATAGCTAGTATATACCATCAGAAAACAAGGCTAAAACAATGTGGGGTGGGGTTGGGGGATGATGGAGCTTGTATAGAAACTCGGGCCGACATAAAATTATGTGGAATTTTATTATTTTCAGGGTTCCGGAAATACGGTTTCCCGACGCCCCGGTAAGTGGATTTTGGGTGCGGGCAAGTGACCTTCGCAAATTGTGGTTGGCCGCCACTTGCCAGACGGACATTTCCATTCCAGAACAAATCAAGTGGCAAGCTAGCCATATCAGACTTTTGATAACTGAATAAAACTGGCCGCTGTTTTTCGCCGCTAGCGATTGTTAATAAGATCAAATAACTTTCGGTACAATCAACAATTTGTGGCATTATTTCAATAAACAACTAATTAAGCCACACGCGCATTTCACACCGTTTGAAAACAACACCGTATCACAATTTATCCTGACACGACCGTCAGACGTGTGTCCATCGGCCAATGAAATCGCGGCAATTATGTCCGTGACCTTTCAACCATAAACTTAGCTACTTTCAGAAATCGTTTCCAAATAATCTCTGACCGTCATTTGGACCCAGGACTTTTTTTCATGATTTTGGGAACATGACCCGTACCCCTGGAATTGGGAATTTTAGCGTGATTTTTCATAAAATTGAGATTTTTAATAAAATTCGGAAAAATATAAAGTAAAGCATTCCTTTCATAATTATATCTTTAATACTGTTTTTGTACACGAAGATAAACAGAAGCATTTATTTAAGCTTTTGAACCCCAATCATTGGATTTTTATTTTTTTTGAAAAATTGGAAAAAAATTCCTATTAATTGGGGAAAAAATATATGTTTTGGCATTGGGAATATGACCGAATTTCGGCTATAAAAACAGCCAAAAAAAACACCCTGGGACCTTCCACCAATCAAATCAGAAAATTTTAATTTAATATGTCAAAATAATGATTGACAGACCCACGGAGGTGGGTGGGAGAGACGAGGGCAGGGAGGGCAATAATATGTGTAAGAATTGACCAAAAAAAATAAAAATATTGAAGTTTCGAGCGGGGGTGTGTGTGGGGGGGTGGGGAGGCGGTGGAGTGGGCAACATGTGTAAGAATTGACAAAAGTGACGTTATGTTTTTGTTTAGATAATTTTGCCGAAGATTTTTTCGTAACAGAAATACATTTCTTTTACTCGAAGCACTCGTATATCAATGCGCTTTTATGAGGTATTTGGTGTATTTCATTGATATAGTCTGTAATTAAACGTATGTATATGGAAGTGCATACTACACAAATAAGTTGCATAACTTAGCGATATGCGCATGTCATGGGTTTTCGCGATTTAAGAACAATCACGGAACATTTTTCTCAGGTTCTGAACTTTCGCTTTTATAAATAAGGTTACTGCTACTACTTCTTAAACAATTCCTAAATTTGGTTGTGCTAGGATAAGAAATGTAAGAGATATAGACTTGTAAACACAGCTTACACGCAAACCCTCATGTGGGACGCCGACGCCAACGCCGGGGTGATTACATAAGCTCTCTTATTCTTCGAATAGTCGAGCTAAAAATGTCTACAGACAATGTGTTCAAGTAATTTACAGGATACTGAAGTCAATGAGACTGGTCTATAGCGCTCGTCTAGACTATAGTCTCAGGGCTTTATATGACGATTTCAATTATCACCCCAGATAGTCTATAGACTATACATGTACGTCGAACGTTTTGTCTACATACAAGTTAAACTACCTTATAATAAAGAACAAAGGAGGGTAGTGGTTTCGTCTACCTGATGTATTATGAATAGGGCAATCATATTGTGTGGTTTATTGCACCTTTTAATGTACTATGATGATTAAGACGCATTCTGTTGGACATATAACTATAGGACCTCTTACTATGATTAAAATGACATGTAAGGATGATCCACACTATAGATACTGTTACTATTGTATTAATTATTTATGTCAAAATGTAGGGATGATACGCAGATCCATGCTATATATAGATCTACTGTGTTACTGTAACAATCTTTGTATTGTTACTTGCCTTTTCTTCAATCTATATAGATAAAATATTAGATACCGATCACCTCAGGTTTCTTTACTTCCCTTGGACATTGATGGACTGTTAAATCATGTTCTGTTCTATTCTTTCATTAACATGGACAGCAACACAGTCTAATAATTCTAATATTTTCACTTCAACAATAACTTCTTCATAATTCATATCATCTAAAATATCATAATTATAACCGATAATAGGTACAGGTTTGGTTATTGAAATAAATCTTTAATAAGAATAATTAAATTGTTGTTCGGTCATGTGACTGTTTTCGTGGAAAATTTGAAAACCCCAGTCCCAATCTACGTTCTCTTTTGCTGAAACTCTTGAGCAGAGCAGACGTGTTTTTGATCCATCTGTATCGGACAGGTAAATTGTTTCCCCACTGCGGCTCTTGGCTCATAAATATGTCTTTCTAATTTAGAATCTCTTTGTACTGCGTTAGGAAATATTCTGGTCTTGTATATTTACGCAAACCTGAGTAAGGATGAATAATTTCTTGGAAATATTTCGGCTCGCTGATATTAACTTTTGTCAGATTTAAAGGCACTTGGTCTAGGCTTTAAGCGAAAAAGGAAGCGTATGTTCACATGAACAATGATGATTTGACTACATACTACCGAACTCAGTTGTGGTGGTCTGTGATGGTGATTGTTGTCTTGTCTTGGTTAGCGATGGCCATTTCGGATTGCCATAACTTATTAATGACCAATTTAAATTGCGACTCCTAGATAAGAGAATTAGCCAGGACGGAGTTCTAGGACTGGGTATATTAAACAAACATTCTCTCCGGAATGTATCTACACTATATATGAAACTTTAGTCTATTGAAAAAACATTCTGTCCGGAATGTATATACACCACATATGAAACTTTAGTCTATGGAACAAACATTCTGTCCGGAATGTATATATATTATATATGAAACTAAAGTATTGTTCACCCGTAACATGTCTTAACCAAAAAGGAAGGTTGTTACATTACTATTGTATTAATTCTTCATGTTTGAGTTATTATTGTATAAAAAATCAATCAACAGTGTACATTTGATCATGTATTATTAATAAGAAGAAACAGTTGTCAATTTGTTTAATATATGGCTTGTGTAGTAATTATGAAGAAACATGTCAGTCCTCAAACAGTCATAATTAGTGAGTCTGTCATAACAAATCAAGAGGAAGCCTGATCCCAGCGTATTATTCCTTTCATTTTCAATTAGCGGACGCTTGTTCGTTGGCTTGCGAGTTGAGTAGAATACTGGTTTGCTTTGAAATCAATGGACATGTACATCCTGCAGACCGGTATGACTAGATATAGAAAAGGGCCATTTTACTGAAAAGGACAGAAAAGGGTTGAGCGGTACAGAAAAGGGCCGATTAAATGCACAATTTTAACTTTTCTTGATTAAAAAGTTAATTAAAACGTTTATTAGTGATAATAAACACGATTGACAGTGAAAAAAAATAAAAAATATATATTTTTGAAGTTAATATCATTAATATATGTTCACATGCTACTGCTACTGGACAGAAAAGGGTTTGTGTGGCACAGAAAAGGGCCGATTAAATGCACAATTTTAACTTTTCTTGATTAAAAAGTTATTTAAAACGTTTATTAGTGATAATAAACTCGATTGACAGTGATTTTTTTTTAAAAAAATATATTTTTGATGTTAATATCATTAATATATGTTCACATGCTACTGCTACTGGACAGAAAAGGGTTTGTGCGGCACAGAAAAGGGCCGATTAAATGCACAATTTTAACTTTTCTTGATTAAAACGTTATTTAAAACGTTTAATAGTGATAATCAACACGATTGACAGTGAAAAAAAGGTTTTTTCGTTTTTATTGCTAGTAATATCATTAATAGATGTCCTCATGCTATTACGAAATCAATGTGACCGGACAGAAAAGGGTTTGTGCGGCACAGAAAAGGGCCGTTTAAATGCACAATTTTAACTTGTGTTGATTAAAAACTGATTTAAAATGATTTGTATTGATCATGTTGATAATAAACACTTTATAAAAAAAGAACAAAATAATTTTATGTTTTTATTGCTAGTAATATCATTAATATGTTCCCACGCTATTGCGAAAAGGATGTCGCGGCACAGAAAAGGGCCGATTAAATGTACTATTAAATCTTGTATTGAATAAAAAATGATACAAAATGGTTTATATTGATAATAAACAGTATGATATTTAAAAAGAATAAGAAAAGAGCTTTTATTGGCAATAATAGCATTGAGAATATGTTTTCTATCTGCCATTTTGAAAAGGACGCGGCAGTACAGAAAAGGGCCCGATTAATGCATTATGATTAGTTAAATTGAATAAAAACTGATTATATTGATAATAAACACTATATTGGAATAAAAGAGTTTGAAGTTTTTATTTGTAATAATTCATTGAATCCGTTTTATTATGCTATTAAGAAGGACGCAGCGGTATAGAAAAGGGTCTGTTTAATATTGATAATTCAACGCTAGGCTACTATTGTTGATTGAATGACCTGTATATCACACCTCCTTTAATTGCATTACATCTGTGATGATTATTAGGATTATCACACATTTGTTAATGTCCTCTAATGGTCAATCATCAGATGTGTTAATTGGATAATTGGATAATCGCGTATCTCTTATTTAGCGTACAACCACGTAAAAGAAATTGATTTGAATTTGTTTATCACTCTTTTTTGCCGACAAGCATTATATCTACTTTAATTAGTCAAACAAGACATTCCGAATATTTTTAGTAATATAAAAACATTTTAAATTAAAAAGATAGTTCATTTGTTATTACAATGGGTAAAACGTACGCTTGTTCTGTGTGCTCTGAAAATTGCAAGACTAACTGTATCTTCTGTGAGGTAAGTAGTTATATACATATAGACAGGTAGCATAGCCGTGTTTCTGTGCCGCACAAACCCTTTTCTGTCCTTTTCGCAGTAGCGAACATGTGAAGATATATTAATGATATTAACATCAAATTTTATATTTTTAAATTTTTTCACTGTCAATCGTGTTTATTATCACTATTAAACGTTTTAGATAACTTTTTAATCAAGACAAGTTAAAATTGTGCTTTTAATCGGCCCTTTTCTGTGCCGCACAAACCCTTTTCTGTCCTTTTCGCAGTAGCGAACATGTGAAGATATATTAATAATATTAACATCAAATTTTATTTTTTTTAAATTTTTAAACTGTCAATCGTGTTTATTATCACTAATAAACGTTTTAAATAACTTTTTAATGAAGAAAAGTTAAAATTGTGCATTTAATAGGCCCTTTTCTGTGCCACACAAACCCTTTTCTGTCCAGTAGCAGTAGCATGTGAACATATATTAATGATATTAACATCAAAAATATATTTTTTTAACTTTTTTTCACTGTCAATCGTGTTTATTATCACTATTAAACGTTTTAAATAACTTTTTAATCAAGAAAAGTTAAAATGGTGCATTAAATCGGCCCTTTTCTGTGCCGCACAAACCCTTTTCTGTCCAGTAGCAGTAGCATGTGAACATATATTAATGATATTAACATCAAAAAAAATTTTTTTTTACTTTTTTTTCACTGTCAATCGTGTTTATTATCACTAGGCCAAACAAAATAATATGTGTGGTTCAGGTAACCCGACCAACCCTATTTATTTACCGCCGAATCGCCGACCCTATTTATTTTTTTCGGGTTGAGAACGAATTTTCGTGGGTACGTTCGGTAAAGAGTACGAAACACCGCGAAGTACGAAACGCCGCGAGTACGAAACAACGCATAATACAACATGGCGGCGACCTTTTTCGCGTTTACTTTCGAAATATGTATTCACGGCCCGAAAAAAAAAGGATGAAGGCAGTCGTAAACCAAGCTACATTGATCGATATATTTCAAGAAAATCACCACGATTCTGGCTTAAAAACCAGTTCATTTCAGTGTTTCGCCTATAAGAATATGGGAGATGGAAGTCCCTTCGAGTAGCAATGCAAAACCCGATAGGTGGCGCCGCGTAAGCTATATTTAGAATTTAGGAATATCCCAACCTGGAGTTGGGTACGTCAAATTACGCATCTTTTAAGTTCTAAGACACTAAAAAGTGAACTTTTTATGTTGAATATAGGAAGAAAACACTGCATACATTACGTAATTGACCTTACGGCTTTTGTTATTTATTGGTAGATGAAAAATAAATGGAAGCGAAGTGCGGAAGTTCAGTATTAAATCGGATGATTACGCTCTAGTTTATGTACAAATAAAGTACTTCAATAATTAATCTTCAATTTGTTTTATATTTAATCTCACAAAAAATGACGTACTCGTGGTGTATTTGCGCATTTTTCAACACCTGCTAACATCAGAAAAGACAACTCTTGTCATGTGACTGTAATGCACATGCGTGGTACTACAAACAAGATCGTCTTTTTCGAGTCTTATTTCGGACTAGAAACTTGTTCCCACTAATAATTCTCATGGGGTGTGTGTGGGGGGGTGGGGAGGCGGTGGAGTGGGCAACATGTGTAAGAATTGACAAAAGTGACGTTATGTTTTTGTTTAGATAATTTTGCCGAAGATTTTTTCGTAACAGAAATACATTTCTTTTACTCGAAGCACTCGTATATCAATGCGCTTTTATGAGGTATTTGGTGTATTTCATTGATATAGTCTGTAATTAAACGTATGTATATGGAAGTGCATACTACACAAATAAGTTGCCTAACTTAGCGATATGCGCATGTCATGGGTTTTCGCGATTTAAGAACAATCACGGAACATTTTTCTCAGGTTCTGAACTTTCGCTTTTGATAAATAAGGTTACTGCTACTACTTCTTAAACAATTCCTAAATTTGGTTGTGCTAGGATAAGAAATGTAAGAGATATAGACTTGTAAACACAGCTTACACGCAAACCCTCATGTGGGACGCCGACGCCAACGCCGGGGTGATTACATAAGCTCTCTTATTCTTCGAATAGTCGAGCTAAAAATGTCTACAGACAATGTGTTCAAGTAATTTACAGGATACTGAAGTCAATGAGACTGGTCTATAGCGCTCGTCTAGACTATAGTCTCAGGGCTTTATATGACGATTTCAATTATCACCCCAGATAGTCTATAGACTATACATGTACGTCGAACGTTTTGTCTACATACAAGTTAAACTACCTTATAATAAAGAACAAAGGAGGGTAGTGGTTTCGTCTACCTGATGTATTATGAATAGGGCAATCATATTGTGTGGTTTATTGCACCTTTTAATGTACTATGATGATTAAGACGCATTCTGTTGGACATATAACTATAGGACCTCTTACTATGATTAAAATGACATGTAAGGATGATCCACACTATAGATACTGTTACTATTGTATTAATTATTTATGTCAAAATGTAGGGATGATCCGCAGATCCATGCTATATATAGATCTACTGTGTTACTGTAACAATCTTTGTATTGTTACTTGCCTTTTCTTCAATCTATATAGATAAAATATTAGATACCGATCACCTCAGGTTTCTTTACTTCCCTTGGACATTGATGGACTGTTAAATCATGTTCTGTTCTATTCTTTCATTAACATGGACAGCAACACAGTCTAATAATTCTAATATTTTCACTTCAACAATAACTTCTTCATAATTCATATCATCTAAAATATCATAATTATAACCGATAATAGGTACAGGTTTGGTTATTGAAATAAATCTTTAATAAGAATAATTAAATTGTTGTTCGGTCATGTGACTGTTTTCGTGGAAAATTTGAAAACCCCAGTCCCAATCTACGTTCTCTTTTGCTGAAACTCTTGAGCAGAGCAGACGTGTTTTTGATCCATCTGTATCGGACAGGTAAATTGTTTCCCCACTGCGGCTCTTGGCTCATAATATGTCTTTCTAATTTAGAATCTCTTTGTCCTGCGTTAGGAAATATTCTGGTCTTGTATATTTACGCAAACCTGAGTAAGGATGAATAATTTCTTGGAAATATTTCGGCTCGCTGATATTAACTTTTGTCAGATTTAAAGGCACTTGGTCTAGGCTTTAAGCGAAAAAGGAAGCGTATGTTCACATGAACAATGATGATTTGACTACATACTACCGAACTCAGTTGTGGTGGTCTGTGATGGTGATTGTTGTCTTGTCTTGGTTAGCGATGGCCATTTCGGATTGCCATAACTTATTAATGACCAATTTAAATTGCGACTCCTAGATAAGAGAATTAGCCAGGACGGAGTTCTAGGACTGGGTATATTAAACAAACATTCTCTCCGGAATGTATCTACACTATATATGAAACTTTAGTCTATTGAAAAAACATTCTGTCCGGAATGTATATACACCACATATGAAACTTTAGTCTATGGAACAAACATTCTGTCCGGAATGTATATATATTATATATGAAACTAAAGTATTGTTCACCCGTAACATGTCTTAACCAAAAAGGAAGGTTGTTACATTACTATTGTATTAATTCTTCATGTTTGAGTTATTATTGTATAAAAAATCAATCAACAGTGTACATTTGATCATGTATTATTAATAAGAAGAAACAGTTGTCAATTTGTTTAATATATGGCTTGTGTAGTAATTATGAAGAAACATGTCAGTCCTCAAACAGTCATAATTAGTGAGTCTGTCATAACAAATCAAGAGGAAGCCTGATCCCAGCGTATTATTCCTTTCATTTTCAATTAGCTGACGCTTGTTCGTTGGCTTGCGAGTTGAGTAGAATACTGGTTTGCTTTGAAATCAATGGACATGTACATCCTGCAGACCGGTATGACTAGATATAGAAAAGGGCCATTTTACTGAAAAGGACAGAAAAGGGTTGAGCGGTACAGAAAAGGGCCGATTAAATGCACAATTTTAACTTTTCTTGATTAAAAAGTTAATTAAAACGTTTATTAGTGATAATAAACACGATTGACAGTGAAAAAAAATAAAAAATATATATTTTTGAAGTTAATATCATTAATATATGTTCACATGCTACTGCTACTGGACAGAAAAGGGTTTGTGTGGCACAGAAAAGGGCCGATTAAATGCACAATTTTAACTTTTCTTGATAAAAAGTTATTTAAAACGTTTATTAGTGATAATAAACTCGATTGACAGTGATTTTTTTTTAAAAATATATATTTTTGATGTTAATATCATTAATATATGTTCACATGCTACTGCTACTGGACAGAAAAGGGTTTGTGCGGCACAGAAAAGGGCCGATTAAATGCACAATTTTAACTTTTCTTGATTAAAATGTTATTTAAAACGTTTAATAGTGATAATCAACACGATTGACAGTGAAAAAAAGGTTTTTTCGTTTTTATTGCTAGTAATATCATTAATAGATGTCCTCATGCTATTACGAAATCAATGTGACCGGACAGAAAAGGGTTTGTGCGGCACAGAAAAGGGCCGTTTAAATGCACAATTTTAACTTGTGTTGATTAAAAACTGATTTAAAATGATTTGTATTGATCATGTTGATAATAAACACTTTATAAAAAAAGAACAAAATAATTTTATGTTTTTATTGCTAGTAATATCATTAATATGTTCCCACGCTATTGCGAAAAGGATGTCGCGGCACAGAAAAGGGCCGTTTAAATGTATTATTAAATCTTGTATTGAACAAGAGGTCAATGACCTTGAAGCTCTACTGATTGATTTTGATTTCAGGAAGTAGTCGCTACAAACTTGTTTTTTGAAAAATTATTTTTAGCCGTGGCGGCCATCTTGAATTTCCGGCCGACCTGATATTTTGCTAGGATCAATTAGACATCAAGAGCAACATTCCTGTGAAGTTCATGAAAATCCGTCAAGTAGTTTTAGAGGAGTAGTCGCTACAAGTTTTCATTATATAATTCTATGTAAACAAACATGGCCGCTGACAGCCATGTTTAACATCTAATCAAAATGATTTTTGACAAGGACCAACATCATGTAATGCTGATCATTTTAGAAAAAGTCCCATATCAATATCACTTATAGTTTTCAAGAAGTAGTCGCTACAAACTTGCATTTTGAAAATCTATTTTTAGCCATGGCGGCCATCTTGAATTTCCGGCCGACCTGAAATTTTGCTAGGATCAATTAGACATCAAGAGCAACATTTCTGTGAAGTTTCATGAAAATCCGTCAAGTAGTTTCAGAGGAGTAGTCGCTACAAGTTTTCATTATATAACTCTATGTAAACAAAGATGGCCACTGGCAGCCATGTTTAATGTCGAATCAAAATAATGTTCGACTCGGATAACCATCATGTCATGCTGATCATTTTAGAAAAAGTCCCATATCAATATCACTTATAGTTTTCAAGAAGTAGTCGCTACAAACTTGTATTTTGAAAATCTATTTTTAGCCATGGCGGCCATCTTGAATTTCCCGCCGACCTGAAATTTTGCTAGGATCAATTAGACATTAAGAGCAACATTCCTGTAAAGTTTTATGAAAATCCGCCAAGTAGTTTCAGAGGAGTAGTCGCTACAAGTTTTTACTATATAACTCTATGTAAACAAAGATGGCCGCTGGCAGCCACGTTTAACGTCAAATCAAAACGATTTTTGATAAGGACCAACATCATGTCATGCTGATCATTTTAGAAAAAGTCCCATATCAATATCACTTATAGTTTTCAAGAAGTAGTCGCTACAAACTTGTATTTTGAAAAATTACTTTTAGCCGTGGCGGCCATCTTGAATTTCCGGCCGACCTGAAATTTTGCTAGGATCATTTAGACATCAAGAGCAACATTCCTGTGAAGTTTCATGAAAATCCGTCAAGTAGTTTCAGAGGAGTAGTCGCTACAAGTTTTCATTATATAACTCTATGTAAACAAAGATGGCCGCTGGCAGCCATGTTTAACGTCAAATCAAAACGATTTTCGACAAGGACCAACATCATGTCATGCTGATCATTTTAGAAAAAGTCCCATATCAATATCACTTATAGTTTTCAAGAAGTAGTCGCTACAAACTTGAATTTAAAAAATCTATTTTTAGCTTTGGCGGCCATCTTGGATTTCACATCAACATGAATTTTTGCTAGGATCAACTAGACTTCATGGGCAACATTTCTGTTAAGTTTTATGAATATCCATCCAGTAGTTTCAGAGGAGTAGTCGCTACAAATAAAAGTTAACGGACAGACGGACGGACAGACGGACGACGGACGCCGCACCACGGCATAAGCTCTGCTGATCTCTGATCAGTAGAGCTAATAAAAAATGATACAAAATGGTTTATATTGATAATAAACAGTATGATATTTAAAAAGAATAAGAAAAGAGCTTTTATTGGCAATAATAGCATTGAGAATATGTTTTCTATCTGCCATTTTGAAAAGGACGCGGCAGTACAGAAAAGGGCCCGATTAATGCATTATGATTAGTTAAATTGAATAAAAACTGATTATATTGATAATAAACACTATATTGAAATAAAAGAGTTTGAAGTTTTTATTTGTAATAATTCATTGAATCCGTTTTATTATGCTATTAAGAAGGACGCAGCGGTATAGAAAAGGGTCTGTTTAATATTGATAATTCAACGCTAGGCTACTATTGTTGATTGAATGACCTGTATATCACACCTCCTTTAATTGCATTACATCTGTGATGATTATTAGGATTATCACACATTTGTTAATGTCCTCTAATGGTCAATCATCAGATGTGTTAATTGGATAATTGGATAATCGCGTATCTCTTATTTAGCGTACAACCACGTAAAAGAAATTGATTTGAATTTGTTTATCACTCTTTTTTGCCGACAAGCATTATATCTACTTTAATTAGTCAAACAAGACATTCCGAATATTTTTAGTAATATAAAAACATTTTAAATTAAAAAGATAGTTCACTTGTTATTACAATGGGTAAACGTACGCTTGTTCTGTGTGCTCTGAAAATTGCAAGACTAACTGTATCTTCTGTGAGGTAAGTAGTTATATACATATAGACAGGTAGCATAGCCGTGTTTCTGTGCCGCACAAACCCTTTTCTGTCCTTTTCGCAGTAGCGAACATGTGAAGATATATTAATGATATTAACATCAAATTTTATATTTTTAAATTTTTTCAGTCAATCGTGTTTATTATCACTATTAAACGTTTTAGATAACTTTTTAATCAAGACAAGTTAAAATTGTGCTTTTAATCGGCCCTTTTCTGTACACAAACCCTTTTCTGTCCTTTTCGCAGTAGCGAACATGTGAAGATATATTAATAATATTAACATCAAATTTTATTTTTTTTAAATTTTTAAACTGTCAATCGTGTTTATTATCACTAATAAACGTTTTAAATAACTTTTTAATCAAGAAAAGTTAAAATTGTGCATTTAATAGGCCCTTTTCTGTGCCACACAAACCCTTTTCTGTCCAGTAGCAGTAGCATGTGAACATATATTAATGATATTAACATCAAAAATATATTTTTTTAACTTTTTTTCACTGTCAATCGTGTTTATTATCACTATTAAACGTTTTAAATAACTTTTTAATCAAGAAAAGTTAAAATTGTGCATTAAATCGGCCCTTTTCTGTGCCGCACAAACCCTTTTCTGTCCAGTAGCAGTAGCATGTGAACATATATTAATGATATTAACATCAAAAAAAATTTTTTTTACTTTTTTTTCACTGTCAATCGTGTTTATTATCACTAGGCCAAACAAAATAATATGTGTGGTTCAGGTAACCCGACCAACCCTATTTATTTACCGCCGAATCGCCGACCCTATTTATTTTTTTCGGGTTGAGAACGAATTTTCGTGGGTACGTTCGGTAAAGAGTACGAAACACTGCGAAGTACGAAACGCCGCGAGTACGAAACAACGCATAATACAACATGGCGGCGACCTTTTTCGCGTTTACTTTCGAAATATGTATTCACGGCCCGAAAAAAAAAGGATGAAGGCAGTCGTAAACCAAGCTACATTGATCGATATATTTCAAGAAAATCACCACGATTCTGGCTTAAAAACCAGTTCATTTCAGTGTTTCGCCTATAAGAATATGGGAGATGGAAGTCCCTTCGAGAAGCAATGCAAAACCCGATAGGTGGCGCCGCGTAAGCTATATTTAGAATTTAGGAATATCCCAACCTGGAGTTGGGTACGTCAAATTACGCATCTTTTAAGTTCTAAGACACTAAAAAGTGGAACTTTTTATGTTGAATATAGGAAGAAAACACTGCATACATTACGTAATTGACCTTACGGCTTTTGTTATTTATTGGTAGATGAAAAATAAATGGAAGCGAAGTGCGGAAGTTCAGTATTAAATCGGATGATTACGCTCTAGTTTATGTACAAATAAAGTACTTCAATAATTAATCTTCAATTTGTTTTATATTTAATCTCACAAAAAATGACGTACTCGTGGTGTATTTGCGCATTTTTCAACACCTGCTAACATCAGAAAAGACAACTCTTGTCATGTGACTGTAATGCGCATGCGTGGTACTACAAACAAGATCGTCTTTTTCGAGTCTTATTTCGGACTAGAAACTTGTTCCCACTAATAATTCTCATGAATTCTTTAGTGAAATAACACTTTAAATATTTCATACACATGTTATCATTCATCACGAAAGAACTTTTGGCTTTTTAAGGCTAATTTACTCATTTTTCAGAATTGTTCAAATTTGACCTTGACATTGTCACGATAAGTCATGTAGGCCATCTAACGCGAGTACTCATTTGTTTACATAGCAAAGATGACGGGTTGACGGGTTTAACACCAACTTGTGAAAATAGTAGCACATATTTAAAAGAGAAAGGGAAAGAAACATTCATTTGACACATTACTTTGTAAATAAAGATCTGCATGACTTCATTGCAAAGAAAAAACAATATTTATCAGCTAGGTTGCTTTTTTCAGAAAAATTGATAAAAAGGCTTATTCATTTTGGCAATTGTTGGACACAAAAAATATTTTTTTTGCATGTGGGGTGGTTCATAAACTTACTTTATTTTCCTCAATGGACTATTTTGATGATACTATTTAGAAAATACTAATCAGTTTCCCAATATTTTCTAATTTGAAAAATGCGTTTGCATTGCTACTTCGATGTATTTTTTAAACATGTGACACGATCATGAACATATTTAAATAAAAGTGAAGCCGTTTTCTTTCAACTATGTACGTTATTAAGGGTGAAATATTATAATAAATTTTAATAGTTTAAATATCAATGTTCTCCAGAAGTGGATGGGACACCGTTCACTTATATACCGAGTGCAGACTTTGCATCTTTGCAACCCTCTTGTCAATTTCTTTTTAATATATTTCACTTTCAAAAAGGACTTAAAAACAGATATGTGCATTTTTATTTTAGTCAAATGAATTTATTTTGCTCTGACATGCTACATTTTTTTTAAATATTGTCCTGGTTGTATAAAGAGCCAATAACCAAACAAACATATTAAGCAAAGTATTACAAAAGTATTAAAACACTGTGTTTGACCTATTTTTGGAACGTGTCGAGAGAAAAAAATAAAAAAAATAAATAAAAAAAAATCCCTACCTACCTACCCTATTTTTTTCCCCAATGTTACCTGAACCACACATATTATTTTGTTTGGCCCTATTAAACGTTTTAAATAACTTTTTAATCAAGAAAAGTTAAAATTGTGCATTAAATCGGCCCTTTTCTGTGCCGCACAAACCCTTTTCTGTCCAGTAGCAGTAGCATGTGAACATATATTAATGATATTAACATCAAAAATATATATTTTTAAAAAAAAAATCACTGTCAATCGTGTTTATTATCACTAATAAACGTTTTAAATAACTTTTTAATCAAGAAAAGTTAAAATTGTGCATTAAATCGGCCCTTTTCTGTGCCACACAAACCCTTTTCTGTCCAGTAGCATGTGAACATATATTAATGATATTAACTTCAATTTTTTTTTTTTAAATTTTTTTCACTGTCAATCGTGTTTATTATCACTAATAAACGTTTTAATTAAGTTTTTAATCAAGAAAAGTTAAAATTGTGCATTTAATCAGCCCTTTTCTGTACCGCCCAACCCTTTTCTGTTCTTTTCAGTAAAATGGCCCTTTTCTATATCTAGTCATACCCCCTGCAGACCCAGGTGAGGAGCTTCAATTAAAGTAAAAAACGCAGCAAAGGTGCATTGATATAAGTTATATTTGCTATTTTGACGTTTCAGTATTACATATTCGTATACGAAATTAATTGGTCATTATTAATATTCCTATACATAATTAATGACGTTTCAGTATTGAAACAATTTAAATATTCCTATTTGTAATTGTTTACGTTGGCTTGCCAATTAACTAGAAATCGTCAATTAATTCTTCACACATATGGTTGCACAGTAAAAAATGTTCACTATATAATAATCATGTAGACGAAACCACATGTAGACGAAACCACTTAGCGAAGTAGACGAAACTGTAAGTAGACGAACTTGTTTGTAGACGAAACCATCAGAATTCGTTCTTAGCTGCGTCAGTGCGTGTCTATCTCCCTTTCTGAAAACTTTAATTTAAGCTTACCAATGGCATGAATGGCCGATCCTGTGGAAATCCAGCAACAGACTGCTTTCGACGTTTCTTCAAAAATAAGCCTGTCGTTAATCCACAGTTTTCAACGTTGAAACTGCGATCAAACACTTCTTGAATATCGCGCTTTCTTTTCCTATTCGTCGACATTGTGCATTTCATAAAGGAACACAAACAACAGCGCCGCTTAGCGGCAGATAGTCTCTATCACCCAGCCGCATGCCCACTAGTCTCGGCCAGCTAGACCGTATCATGCACAGATATCGGTCTGGGCAGATTAGGCCAATTAAAGCGCCCACTAGCGATTAGCACACTTTATTCGCGCGTTTTTTTTCACGAGCATAAATTCGATGTTTGCGTGACGTCATGTTGTAAATAAACGTACAACGTCAATTGTTGATGCATCAGTTAAACTTTTTAACGTCACTTGCTGCTTCTCATAAGTTAAAAATAAGAAATTATTATTAAATTGACTTAAAAGATGTATTTTGAAAGTCTCGTTGAATCTCTCAAAATCTCTCCAAAATCGCCCAAAACGAGAGGGCGATTTTAAACGTACAATTTTCCCCAGGCCCTGGTTCTGGATCCGTGAAGCATAGCGTAACGAAGAAATCAGAAGCGGGCCAGGTGACCGAGGCTACATGCCCACCTTTGTCCTAAGTGACGCAAATCTTGTACACTGCTTCGCGGGATCCCGAAGAATGACGGGATTGGCCGAGCGTTCACGCATTACATTAAACATAGCCATTAACTCAGCTAGTAATTGTGTTAAGAAAGATAATTATAACATAATTGATAAACTACATATTAAATTTTTGAAACATGTTCTTGGTACTCATAAGAAAGCTACTAATGCTGCTGTCATGGGAGAGTTAGGTAATGCTGCTGTCATGGGAGATTAGGTAATGCTGCTGTCATGGGAGATTAGGTAATGCTGCTGTCATGGGAGAGTTAGGTAATGCTGCTGTCATGGGAGAGTTGGGTAATGCTGCTGTCATGGGAGAGTTGGGTAATGCTGCTGTCATGGGAGAGTTAGGTAATGCTGCTGTCATGGGAGAGTTAGGTAATGCTGCTGTCATGGGAGAGTTAGGTAATGCTGCTGTCATGGGAGAGTTGGGTAATGCTGCTGTCATGGGAGAGTTGGGTAATGCTGCTGTCATGGGAGAGTTAGGTAATGCTGCTGTCATGGGAGAGTTAGGTAATGCTGCTGTCATGGGAGAGTTAGGTAATGCTGCTGTCATGGGAGAGTTAGGTAATGCTGCTGTCATGGGAGAGTTAGGTAATGCTGCTGTCATGGGAGAGTTAGGTAATGCTGCTGTCATGGGAGAGTTAGGTAATGCTGCTGTCATGGGAGAGTTAGGTAATGCTGCTGTCATGGGAGAGTTAGGTAATGCTGCTGTCATGGGAGAGTTGGGTAATGCTGCTGTCATGGGAGAGTTGGGTAGTGCTGCTGTCATGGGAGAGTTAGGTAATGCTGCTGTCATGGGAGAGTTGGGTAATGCTGCTGTCATGGGAGAGTTGGGTAGTGCTGCTGTCATGGGAGAGTTAGGTAATGCTGCTGTCATGGGAGAGTTGGGTAATGCTGCTGTCATGGGAGAGTTAGGTAATGCTGCTGTCATGGGAGAGTTAGGTAGATCTCCAATTTATATTGATGTACTTTGTAATACAGTTAAATATTTACAACGCCTTTATAAAGACGGTTCTAGTGATCTCTTAAAATGTGCTTTAGTAGAAAGTAAGTTACTTTTCAACTGTAATAAGAAATCCTGGTATTCTGACGTACAATTTGTTATTAAATATCTTGGTATATATGATTTACAATTACAGATGTTTAATCTATCAAATATTGTTAAAAAGAAGTTAATTGATCAATATAAACATGAATGGGCTTCTTCTGTAAATAACTGTTCTATAAGTAATACTGGTAAATTAAGAACTTATGCGCTGTTTAAAAACTGGTTATGTAAAGAACCATATCTTAATATTATTAAAGACTTTTCTATAAGAAAATGTTTCACTAATTTTAGAATCAGTACCCATAAATTAGAAATAGAAGTCGGTCGTTACAAGAAAATAGATTCTAATTTAAGACATTGTAGATTATGTAAAAATAATTCAGTAGAGAAAGAGTATCATTTCCTCATGGAATGTGAATCTTTTGCTAGTGAAAGAATGCAGCTTTTGATGAGATACTCCGAAGTTCTTTAAATTTTACATTATTAAATTCTTCTCAAAAGTGTATATGGTTATTAAGCAATGAAGACACCGATGTTATCACTTATATATCAAAATATATATTTATATGTTATAACAAACGTTTTGAACTGTTAAACCATATTTAAAAAAAGAAAAATACTGCACTATTACATGAATCTATTTTCAACATCCTTTACAAATACTTTGGCAATATAGCCTATATCTAAAGACTATATAATTAGAGTGCGCTAGTCAGTATAAATGGCAGTGTTGAAAAAATGTCTGTATAAATCCTCTGTTGTGTTGGCATTCTCGACAATATTGAAGTTATCTGTCAATAGTTGAATTGTTATATTTACATTTGTAAATAATTCTATAATTCAATGTAAGGGAGGCAAATCATTATTAAACTATTTTTGCTTATTGAGTTGTCTCCCTTACATTAAAATTCCAAACCAAAACATGCTGCTGAACAAATGATATCTTTAAATGGACACATGGCAATCTTGAAGTCTTTATCAATTCACGCATTAAAATTAGAGGCTCAAAATTAGCCTTTCGATTTACTAATGATCCAGTATCAGTTGGACGTTAAATCTGCTTGCATATATTTAAATACAATTTTGAGTTGTTACTTTTCTTCGTTATTTACCATGGGTTTAAATACATCATTGGTGAAATGTAATCGAGAGTTTATAGTTATATAAGCAAAAATAATTCGCTTCATACTATTCTTATCTTTCTATCTATCTATCTATCTGTCTGTCTGTCTGTCTGTCTGTCTGCCTGCCTGCCTGCCTGCCTGCCTGCCTGCCTGTCTGTCTATCATCATATCTATCTGCCTATCTACCTCCCTCCCTCCCTTCCTCCCTACCCCTCCCTACCCCTCCCTACCTACCTACCTACCTACCTACCTACACTGCTGCACACACTCGCGGGTAATTTTGAGCAGGTTGCGCGCCTGTGTCTGTTCGTAGACAAGATAAAACGTTTAAATTAAGAAAAGGTGAGGTAATAGTGCGAAGGGTATGTTAAAATTAAAGTCTGAAAAAGATAAAATCAGGGTAAAAACAACACTACAGCACTTATGGTTTGGTATGGTTGATGCGGCTGACAGCATGCTTAAACTTATTCAAGTCATGCATCAGGACAACATCTTCTGGCAGCGCATTCCACTGTACTATGTATAAAGGAAAAAAGGAATATTTGTAATAGTTCACTCCAGTGTGTATTTGTCTGTATGTGATTGAATGGCAGTATCTTGAGACCCTGTCGTTACTTTGTATGTAGGCTGGAATCGGAATAGCAACTAAGCCATATACAATTTTATAAAAAAGACATAGACGTGCGTCTGACCTCCGTTGTTCGAGGGATCCAAATCGGAATAGCTACTAAGCCATATACAATTTTATAAAAAAAAAGACATAAACGTGCATCTGACCTCTGTTGTTCGATGGATCGCCAGCCCATCCTCTCCAGCATCTCAGTGATGCGCGAGTACCTGGAAAAGTCATCTGGCAGCTCGGCGCTGGACCATTTCCAGCCTATCTATATTAGATTGTACGTTCGAATCCCAGACAGAGCTGGCATACTCTAGTTGGGGCGGACTAGGGCTTTATAAGCACATACCCTTACCTTAGGTGCTTTTGTCCTAATATTTCTTGGTAGGAAACCTAAGGTACGGTTAGCGTTTGCTGATATGCGATTGACATGGGTATTCCACGACAAGTTGTTTGAAAGGTCTACCCCTAGATATCGAGCGCTGCTGACTGTTTCTAGTGCATGTCCATTTAGAGAGTAACCGGTGGGGATTGGAGTTTTCACCTTGGTAACCTGAACGACTTGGCACTTAGAGGTATTAAAGCTCATGTCCCACTTAGAAGACCATTTTTGTAATGTGTTTAGGTCGGTCTTGAGTTTGACGCTATCTGTCAGTTTGTCGTCGATTGTCAGATACACTGCTGTGTCATCCGCGAACAACCTTAATTGGGAGATGATGCTTTCGGGTAAGTCGTTAATATATACCACGAACAAAATTGACCAAGGACAGACCCTTGGGGTACACCAGATGTTACTGATATCATGTCTGAGCTTTCTCCCTCCAGCACTACTGTTTGTGTCCGACCACTCAGAAATGCTCGTATCCAGGGCAAATTTAGACCGCGGATGCCATAACTGTGTAGTTTGAGGAGCAACTTCTCGTGGTTTACCATGTCAAAGGCCTGCTGAAGTCAAGTAAAATAAGATCAGTGTGCTTACCTTTGCTGGTACTTCCACCAGCATGACTAGTTGTGTTTCACAGGACCTGCGTTCTCTGAAGCCATGCTGGAGGTCGTACATGAGGTTGTTTCTATCCATGTGCTTGACCAGATTCGTCACATTGAATACCATCCCCGACATTACGTTTCACAGCCCGTCCTCAATGTCCACATGGGTATTTCGGTGGTCTAGGTCCGGGGTTCATTTCAATATCATGCGAGAGAGTAACTAACAATAAACTTAGGTATGCAGGATTCATCTTTGTTTGTCTGCTTTGGGGTGATATGAACCACTGAGTGAGTTTATTTACCATTTGTCTGTGTCTGGAGCCGACCATGGGTGACATGAGTGCAAACGGATCGCTTTCTCGGTAGCCATTTCAACCCCCAGCACTACATCTACGTGGGGTCAGAGTAGATGTGATAGCTGAAAACAACACTAAACTCAGAATAATTCCTGAAAGCATTATTGCAACACTGGATATAATGGCAGTACAGAGTATATGAATATGCAATAAAACATAGAAAAAACGAATAAAGAGAGAAAATTAGTAAATAAAGGATATGTACAATGTTCCTAGAAGCAGCATATACGTATTGCCACAATAATGAAACAAACACAAAACATAAATGTTAACTAGATTCTATCTAATATTCAAGTATTTGGTGTATTTGAATAGGAACTACATTATATTATAACATAAATAGTTGCGATTAATATTATGGACGCTTGCGCTCCTGTTAATGAATGATAAACAGAGACCATGCTTTGCTAATGGTTGCTATATTATACTCTAAAAGTGATGCGTACCACATAGCCAAGGAGAGACATCATTATTTCACACGGAGCACCTAATTGAACGGCGAGACGGTCTATATCAGCAAACCCGGTTAACAATGTAAACACTTCCTCACCAAAATATTGGCGAATGTGACTTAAAGCATCATTATGAGTTTCCACAAAATAAATGCATTCAAACATTACATGTTTATCACCAATATATATCAAACCACATAGTGAGCAACGTTTTTCTGTGTTAAATGAGCACATTCTAGACAACATGTTTATAACATTTTTACAACTATGAGTATTTTTTGGATTAATTCGGCACAAACGCCATACAATACTTTCACCAACCACTGGTTGAATACAACAAAAATCGTTCATTTCAACTGTATGAACTCGGGCGTACCAATTTACCTCTTCACGCATGTTTACGCATTTGTAAACGTTTCCATACAAACTTAGAAGGAAAATTGCCAGTTTCTCTATACTTTACTAGATATTCAAATATATTATACTTTCGCAAAGTTACACATATATCTTTAACATATTTTCATTTTCTAAATACGAGCATAGGCGAAGTAGAAAAATATCTTTGATTTTGGAGTAAATGGATAAATTGCATAGCTGGCCAAATAAGGTTAGTTTTCTTCTGTCAATTTCTGACTCCAGGGAATTTAACCCTATAAACCCCAAAGCAATATCTGTTCGTGTTCTTTTACCAACTGACTGCATATATTTTACACAGAATCGATGACTTCTTTCAAGAAATAAAATATCGCTATCAGACAAATTATACCACAGCTCGGAACCGTATAAACCTTTAGGTAATACAATTGTTTTATACATTTGTTTAGCAGTATATGGGTGAATACCCCATCGTCATGAACACCACAGCAACCTAGACTCAAGAGAGTACCTTTAATTTTTGCATTTGCATCTTTAATATTTACATAGCAATTCAAATATTTATTAAGTGTAACACCTAAATGGTTATAATTTTCGACTTTATTGACGAAATCATTTCCTACTTTCCAAATATTGTATTGCTGTTTCGACTCGTTGCATACAATTATGGCTGATTTTGACGCATTGTACTCGTATCCCCACTTACAAGAGTATTTGTAAGACGTTTCCATCATTCGGTCCATGCCGTTTTTTGTAAGCGACATCAATGTCATGTCGTCTGCTGATATTGTGCACGGTACTGGAACGCCTTTAATACAGAAACCTGCATGCATGTCTTCCAATTTATAAGCTCATCAATGAAGCATAAGTAGAGTAAAGGCGAGCTGTCTAGTACAATGTTGACAGGGAAAACATCTGATTTAAGTCCTTTGTACAAAACACAACTTTCTAGTTCTTCGTGAAGACTAACAAATGCTTTCCATAAGTGTGGGTTGAAACCGCGTTAATGAAGTTGGAAAAATAATCCATCGTGCCAAACTTTATCGAATGCCGTCTTCACGTCGAAAAAAGATATAATAAATTTACTACCTGTCTCTTTTCAGTAATATACACACTCACGAAGAAGAAATGGTGTCATTATCGAACCAATTCCTTTTTGAAACCCCCTTGCAGAGGACTAAAATACACAGGATTTTCACATTCAACGCGTTGGAGTAGTAGCTTTTCGTACAGCTTAGAAATAGAGAAGACAGTGTTATTGCTCGATCGTTTATCGGGTCGTCTTTCCTTTTGCGCCCTCCTTTGTGTAGAGTTATTATTATCAAACCAGACTTCATTTTCTTCGGTATATACATGTGAGAATCTGTACATATAGTTATATAACTTTAAGATACACATATGAAGATCTTTACAGCATTTTGAAGACTAAACATGAATGGAAGAAAGGGTTGGTATATTAAATTGTCTTCATTATTCATCCCTATCATGCCTATTATAATAGAAAAGTTCGTTTCACTAACTGTTTATACCTTGGATACCTGAATTACTAAGCCTACGTTACCGTAATTTACGTAACCTTGTTTTATTAAGTTTAACGTAATTAAGACATTAAGCACATTAATGATGTTACATCCAAACATTAGTTCAGACCTTACAGATATCACAGACATACGTTCCCATGTTTGGTTCTTGTAATTCCGTTACATTGTGTTTTTTCCTCTGATAATGCAGAGTTTTCCATTCTGATTGTGGTGGGTGGGGTAATTCAACATGCGTTTTTGTCAAGAAACACTGTTAAAACAACATACTAGACTGGGAAAACACTATCTAAATGGGCCTAAGAAACCAACGGTTTAAAAATGGCTTCGACAACGGTATGAACAGTTTACATGATATCAAAAATCGTTTCCATTGCAATGAAAAGGGTGATAATATTAAAATTATGAATTTGGAACGCTTTTGTTCGAGTATACATTTTAGCGGGTTTTAAACAATGACATAATGGGAAATTTCTGTCGTGCCATCCAAATATTTAATTGTTCAAAGCAAAACGTTTGTATTAAGAAATAGTATTATTTTTATTATTATATGGAATGTAATTCTGAAACTTAGATTGAATTTTTTATCTATTTTCTTTATTTATTTATTTACTGATCCAGGAGGGACTGTATAGCTCTACTGCCTTTATAACATTTGGTGGAATTCAAGTGAAAACAAAGTTTCCATGCAAACAAGCCAATAATTTTATAGCAGAATAAGACCAAGCAGTCGATGACGCACCATCACAAATCCCCGCACCCGCCTTAAAAGGTTCAGGTACAAGTGTATATATGGTTATAGGGTGGAGGATCTCAACGGTTTCGACGTTATTACCAGGGATGATGCCGGTTGGATTATTGTATCCGTCTGTTCATGCCCATTAAGTGTATATATGGTTATAGGGTGGGGATTTCAACAGTTTCCAAGTTATGACCACGGTAATTTCCCCAGGGATGGGGATGGACTCCGGGGCCGATGCTGGTTGGATGATTGTATCCGACTATTCATGCCCATTAAGTGTATATATGGCTATTGTGTGGGGATATCAACGGTTTCCAAGTTATGACCCAAGGGCTATGTCCCCAGGGGTGGCGACGGACCCGCGATAGATGCTGGTTAGATGGTTATATCCGTCTGTTCATGCCCAGTAGTGTATATATGGTTTAGTGTGGGGACCTCCACCGTTTCCAAGTTATGACCCAGGGATTATATCTACAGGGGAGGGGATAGACCACAGGGCCGATGTTGGTTGGATGGTTGCATTTGTCTGTTCATGCCCAGTAAGTTTAGGATTCGGATTTAAACGTTTCCTAGTTATGACTCAGGGGTCATTTCCACAGGGGTGATTTCCACAGGGGTGGGGTTGTATCCGTCTGTTCATGCTAAGTAAGTGTATACGTGGTTATAGGGTGGAGATCTCAACGGTTTCCAAGATATGACCCAGGGGATATTTCCCCCAAGTCAAAAGCCACATCTCAAGTGTAACTGAGGCCCTCCCAGGGTTTTGGGGATCTGGGGAACATGGCCATTTATTTTTAGGGATCTGGGGAACATTGGCAATTACTTTAAGGGATCCAGGGATCAAATGCCTACTTTTAGGGATCTAGGGAACAGTGCCCTAAAAGAAAAATAAATAAACAAGTACCTATTTTTACGTATAATTGGTATAATTTACTTTTTAAACATTACATTTGGAACTGCTGTTCACTGCTGCATGATTGCTTTGAACGGCTTACAGTATCACCTTTTACGAAGGTTTTTAGTAGCGCCCATTGCAGAGAATATCAACTTTCCTGTTCAGCTGATCACTGATCAGCAGAGTTTATGCCGTGGTGCAGAGTCATCAATCTATATGTCTGTCCGTCCGTCCGTCCGTCCATAACATTTTTTGTGGCGACTACTCTTCTAAAACTATTAAAACTATTAAATAGATTTTCATGAAACCTTGAAATTCAGGTCGATGTGAAATCCAAGATGGCCACCAAAGCTAAAAATAGATGTTTAAGAAAGAAGTTTTTATAGCGACTACTCCCTTGAAACTACAAGTTATACTGATATGGGACCGTTACTGAAATGATCAGCATGACATAATGTTGGTCCTTGACGATAAGTCATTTTGGTTCGACGTCAAACATGGCCACCAGCGGACAATTTTGCTTACATAGAGTTATACAGAAAAACCTTGTGGCGACTACTCCTCAAAAACTACTTGATATATTTTTATGAATCTCTATAGGAAATGTTGCTCTTGATGTCTTGTTGGTCCTAAGTAAAAAATCAAGATGGCCACCATAGCTAAAAAATATTTTTTAAAAATATGACTTCGTGGCGACTACCTCTCACAATCTATAAGGGTATTGATTTGGAACCTTTACCAAATTGACTGAGATATTGTTGATCCTATAAAAAATTCATTATGATACGATATCAAACATGGCCGCTAGCGGACTTGTGGGACTCCTCCTGACACTACTTGATGGATTTTAATGAAACTTTACATGACTATTGCTCTTGATGTCTTGTTGATCCTGAGTAAAAAATCAGGTACGCAGGAAGTTTAAGATGGCCACCATACCCCTAAATATTGATTTTAAAATTAGAATTTTGTGGCGACTATTTCTCAAAAACCACAAGTGATATTGATTTTGGACCTACACCAAAATGACTGGCATGACATATAGTTGTTCCTAAACAAAATTATGTTTGATTCAACATCAAATATGGCCGCCAACGGACATCCTTGTTGTATAGTTATATATAGGAAAAACTTGGGCGGGGGTGGGGTGAGGGGGGCTAGGAGTGGGGCCGGTGGGGAGGGGGAGGGTGGTAGGTGTGGTGGAAATGTAAAAAATGAAGTCAAATACGCGGAATCTGTACGTTATAATTGTACCTATTACTGGGGCTATATACAATCAAAGTGCTGAAGGCACTGATGGGCGGTGCTTTTTGAAAGTGTTGGAATGGATGGGAAATGGAAGTGCTGTAAATGTAACTTCCATGGTTTGTTTTTTACATTCAGTGATGTTTCAGATGATTGATATTCATTACCAATTTCATATTTAAACATATTTTAGCTAACTCATATGGTCCGAATTAGCTTTCGTAGATTTTTTCTGAGCAAGCTCTTCAGCGAGGCATAGTATGTTATACAGAGTGGAGTCTTGGTGTGGAGTCTTGGAGTGGAGTTGAGTGAATAATTGGAGTGACCTTGGATTCACATTTTGGAGTGACCTTGGAGTCAGATTTGGAGTGACTATTTTGGATAATTATCAATTTAATATTTTTGAATGACCCTCACAAGGTGCACAGTTCCTAACATACTCAGTACAGCTGCATTGTCCCATGAGACATGTGCTAACCTTAATGTGAGTGACAGACCATCTAAAAACAACATAATCGAACTTGGCTATCCAAACATTAACCCCAGTATTGAAGCATTATGACCCTTTGGCTTGACATAAACTAGTCCCGAGTGACCAACTAATCTTAGGTCAGGACACTGACATCCAGTATCAGGGGTATATAGGGTTACAATATGTCCAATATGTCAGTCATACCACAGAGACTGAAAACAAAAAGCATTAAAGTTTATGGGAACTTACAGATCTGTTCCACAAACATGGATTGTTTTAGAACATGTAGTAACAGTGCCCAAGTTAAAATTAGATGTGCAGTTTTGGAATTAGTTGTTGAAATTGGATAGCTTAATAGACACATGCATTTTAAAGAATTATTTAATAAATAAATAAGTGTATGTGCAAATGAAGTAACCCATGTAAATGTATTAGTTTCTAAAAAGTTATTAATTGTAAGAGAAATTAAGACTTCAAGTTTAGACTAAAAAATTGACTCCAAAATACTCATTCCAAATTTGACTCCAAGGTCACTTCAAATTGTGACTCCAAGGTCACTCCAGTTATTCACTTCACTCAACTCCAAGACGCCACACCAAGACTCCACTCTATATAATATGTTATGTCCTTCAGCGCACAGACTGTTCTATTTTTAGTAACATGATATACTTTCTATTATAAATATACGTCTGCTTGTAGCACGATTATAACTCGAGTTATAACCTTTTAAACAGATCATAAAAAGTTGACTTGGTGAAAATTTGATAAAATAGGTATGTATGACCTAAATAAATAATAAATTGCATTTATTCTGGACATTCTTTCTTATTAAGGGCATCAAATTAAAGGCATGCATGAGAGACTACTTCTTCTAGCGTAGTGTTGCATAGTGTTGTTTGTGCTGTTAGGTTTGTCACATTCCTAGAATGTCATTAAATTCCCCCTTATACCTCTGCACCAGTCGCACCGCCAAAAATGGCTTAGGAAAACCTAAAGAACGCTGGTGTTTTTTTATTATGGTGTGTAAAAGGTATAAGCAGTTGAGAGAAGACTACAGTATGTGTTTTACATTTAATATAAGATATATTAAACGAACAATATTGGGTCCTTTTAGGGAACTGTGTTTAACACTTTCGGGGATCTAGGGAACAATGTAAATACTTATAGGGATCTAGGGAACATGGATAAAATACTTTTGGGGAACTTTGGAAAATACTTTTGGGGATCTGGGGAACAGTTGCCATTACTTTAAGGGATCTGGGGAAAAAGGACCCCAACTGGGAGGGCCTCGTTACTGGTCCCATCTGGCTGGTTTTCATACTTATGCGAGCTTTCATTGATATCTATTATCTGGCCAAGTTTGGTAAAGATCAGATGACAAATGAAAGCCTAATGTCTTACGAGGCAAAATATTTATTTAAGAAAATCAAGGGCCATAACTCCGGTGGTACTGGTCCGATATGGATGTTTTTTTGTTTGTTTTATAACTTATCCGAGCTTTCATTGATATCAACAATCTGGTGAAGTTTAGTAAATATGAAGGCTCGTCTCGGCTCAACGAGGCAAAATATAGTATATATAATGTATATAGGCTATACTCTCAGTACACTTTTATCATTTCAGTAAACGGTGCGGAGTTCGGGTTCGGAAGTGGGTTTATACCCATCTGTATTTAATTTTGTTTACATTTATATTTGGGAATATGTTATAAACTGGATTACGCTCGAGTATTCGTGTCTACAGGCTGGGATGAAAATTGAACATACAGGTAAGAGAGGCTGATTGGTCATGTGACTCGCCAGCTGTTGTTTGTTGGTAGCTGCTCATGTATATTTTATGAGGAAAACACACTAGCAATATATTCCTCTATTGACTGGCACAGTAGTGATTGTACAGTAGTGTTATAATCGTTCTACAGATAATTGTGTTTTTATGGAGGGTCTACCGACCGTAGAACTAGGTAAGTATATTGTATTGTGTTTATATAATATATAGTTAAAGAATGTCTAACACTCCTGGGGAACCTGTTTATTGCGGGAACAGGTTAGCGCATTAACCAGTAATTAGTACGAAAGGTTAGCTCAATACCATGTACGGAATTGTAAACAGTTCAATACCACGTACGTACAAACAGCTCAATACCACGTACGTACACATTTTGACTGTTTATTGTATGAGGCTTATCATGAAGCTCCGACAATCCAACACACAAATTATACTTGGAATTATTAAATATCAAAATAAACTGACCAATCAGTGACCAGAAATGATAGACTCGTGCTTTTTATCCTAGATGTTCAACCAAGTTTACTGTTAAAATTAAGATATTTACAGTGTGATTATTTTATAACCCTGCATACCCTGAACAAATATGCCAGAGTACGGTAGTTAGATACTAGTAATTTCAGGAAAACTTAAAATATGTATGTTTTCAACAAATAACACGATAAATCTAACTACAGTACTTAAAGGGACACACGGCGATCTTTATTTTTTAAAAACTCATTGCGTCCCGCTAGTTTTTCTGCATAACTTGCATTTGTTCAATCATTAATATAAAAAAAATCAGACTGGCATTTAACACGATAGGGCCTTCATTTTTCAACTGATCTTTATTGGCCAGATTGTTGACATTGACGAAAGCTCAGGCCTGCCAAAACTGTTTAACTCAAAATCCTGAGATTTTTAAAAATTAGGATTTAAAGCGTGCGAAGAGCATTTTTAAAAGAAAATTTGGAGCGCGCGACTTGAATTTTGCACTACTTAAAGCTCATTTTTTTTAACTATTTATTCATTTAATACAAACTCATGCATTTTTTGATAGTTATAGAAAATAATAAATTAGCATAGTAATTCTATTAGAACGACTTAAATTTCTACCACAATTTTTTTATTTTTTTTATTTTTTATGAAAGTGCACTTTTTTTAAACAGATGCGTTCTTAATGCAACTACAAAGTCTTCATAACTCTTACACAAATTATAATCATCGTACACAGCAGCAGTTGTTATAGTGTTACCACACACAAGGAATTGCTAGTTTCTCGCACTTGTGATTTCAGTTAGCTTGACCAATTAAAGAAGTCACAGATGTATTTTGCTGCTATTGCACATGTCGTTATGTCGCTGAAGGAATTAATTATGCCCTTAGATGTTAATTGTATATTCAGTCAGTACATTACACGGATGACCTCCGTTGAATTGGCACTTGTAAACTCCTCTGACTAGGGAACGTAACAGGACCAATTTGGAAATAGCTGATAAGCTGTGAAAAGATAGCTGTTAAATCATGAACATTTTGTTTTGATGAAAAATCCGGAGATTTTACACTTAAATCCGGAGAGCGAGTGAAGATTTGGCAGGCCTGAAAGCTAGGACAAGTTCGAAAACCAGCCAGATCAGGACAGTAATGTTCACCAGAGTGGATTTTTTAATATGCTATATTTTGCCTCGTATTTAAAGGGACACATGGCAATCTTGAAGTGTTTGAAATGGGTGTCTCGATTTATATATGCAGCGTCATTTTTACTTTTACCCGAGTTACATTTAAATTTCTGGATTTAGACCACACATGCCCATAGAAAGTCAACAAAATACCCCCTACATCTTTTTCTCCAAAAATACCCTTACAGAAACAAACAAACGCTACCCTGGAAAGCATTTTTTCGAACTCCGAACCCCTAGAAAATCTACAAAATACCCACATGGATTTTTTTTTATATAAAACAAATAATCTTGGAACTACCTCCCTAGACCTTTTTCGCCACCCAACACACCTCGAAAATCCCTTCCAGCCGACCTCATTACCTCATTCGCTTACCTAAAGATTACCTCCCATAGGAAATATGTCTTGACAACACCCCAGACCCTTAGACAATTTCGAAAATACCCCACTCTTCCTGGAAAAAAAAACATGACTCAAAAAACGTGCACACCCATCACCCCACCTCCCAAATACCCTACCACACCCGCCACCCCTCCACTCCACCAACATCACCCTTCAACACATTTTCATTCCTTAATGGGTGGTGTTACCTGTAAGTGTTTATAATGATGATTTTGACATGATTTAAAATAAAATGGATTATTTAAAGGGACACTGTACAATTTAGGGACGTAACTACTTTTGACAATATTTTTGGACTTTATTCTAAAAGCAGATTTTAAAGAAAGACTTGATCTAATTTATGTGTATTCTGCAAGTGAATATTTTTCATTGTACAATTTGAATAAATTTGTTGATTATAGTTTAAAAATTGTTGTTGCTGGTTTTGCCCTTCCTTTCTTGTTACGTTTTTTTTTACCCGTAAAGGTTGGAAACAGATATTGCGTGAAGAGTCCAATTAGACCAACAATGTTGACACCGGGGTACTGACTTGAGACAGAACTCCATATAGTACCAACATTGGGGACTATCCTGGAAAATGTTGCTCCTAGGGTAACAATAAAACATATTGCTATTTCCCTGGGTACTCCCGTTGCTGCACCATCCCCACTCCATCCAGATGGGTGAAATAATTTATAAGTGCATACTTGCTTTTGCATGTACCCACCCAGTTATTACTTCTATCCTACAACTTTTTCACAGATACGAAAATTCTAAAAAATCCAAAAGAGCACAAAAATGAAAGGGGTGGGGAAGGTGGTGGGGTGGGGTGGGGAGGGTTTTGTTATTAAATATTCCGAAAGTAGACTTTGTGTAATAGCGCTCAGAATAACGTTTCGCCTAACTGTTTAGTCCTAAAAAAGTCTCGCAAAACTCGATAGACTGCGCCATTTAAAGATGTTGTTTTTTTTTGACTGGGAGACCATTGCCCCAATACCCTCTAGAAATTACAAGTCTATTCTGCCTCTGAAATGATTATGAATAACGAATTAAGAAAAGACGTTAAATGCTGCAGTTACCCAAAACTTCCAAAAAAACAAAAATTGCAGTCACTCGCTTCATTGATGTTTGTGTAGGGAAAAATTAAAAAAATCTCTTTCTCTATAACTGCAAGAGCCAGAGGTTTAATATTTTGCATTTGCTTTAAGGTTATGGTCCTCTACCAAGCCTGTTCAAATGGTGATCCTGGGTTCACATTTGGCCTCGCCCCAGAGGTCACATAATTTACAAAGACTTACATAGGGATTTTCTTTTTAAATCTTCTTCTCAGAAATAGCTTGGTCAACCAACTTCACATGAATGATGCTTAGGGGAATGTTTTTCAGATTTGTTAAAATTTGTTAAACATGACATCCAAGAATAATAATAAATTATTGGCCACCATAGAATAATCTTTAAATTACTTCTTGTGCACTGGGAAGCTAAGGCCGTCGGTTGAAATCCCACTGAATATATATTTTTTTTTTTCATTCTTCACTTTTATTATCGTTTCCTGGTTGGAAGCTTTTTTTCTTCTGTTTATTTTTTTTTTAAAAGTTTGTATATAAAGATTTTGTGTGTTTTACATAGACTTATAAAGGGAAAACTTAACAATCTTCTTCTCTGAAATTACAAGAGCCAGATGTTTAATGTTTTGCGCTTGCTATAGGCTTATGGCCTCTACCATTTTTTTTCAAATTGTGACCCTTGGGTCACATTTGGCCCCACCACAGGGGTCAAATATTGTACATAGACTTGTATAGCGGAATACTTAAAAATATTCTTCTGAAACTACAAGAGCCAGAGGTTTAATATTTTGCAATTACTATAAGCTTATGGTCCTCTACCAAGCTTCTTCAAATGGTGATCCTAGGGTCACAGTTGGCCCTTCCACAGGGGTCACATGTTTTACATAGACTTATATAGGGATAATCTTCAAAAATCATCTCAGAAACAGCTGGGTCAATTTTGACCAAACTTCACATCTATGAATATTTTTCAAATTTGTTAAAATAAGTTAAACGTGACATCTAAGATGGCCGCCATAGAAAAAATCTTTGTTGGTCAGATCATAGACATAGATACTGATTGATGTCTATGGTCAGATAAGGCATTTGTATATGTTTTGTCAATTAGGACATCAGATGATGATAGTAGTAGTATAAACATACAGTTCAGTGATTTGTCATCTGCAACATTAAATCTCGGTGTTCGCCACAGAAATACAAGAGCTGTGAGATCACAAAACACACAATGCCTTCACAATACCATCGGTCCAACCATTTTATTGTGTTAACCAGCTCCCAAAATTGTCAGCTGCCAAATACATGGCATTATTATACGAGTCGGGAGTCAGAATCGTCTGATGAAAGAATATACATGTATTTAACAAGATCATGAAACAGCAGTTTATAAATTTCACATGTTTATCCTTGTCGAAAATTATTTGGTTCAACATTAAATATGGCTGCCAGTGGCCATCTTTGTTTACATAGAGTTATCTTTTAGTGACTACTCCTCTGAAACTACTGGGCGGATTTTCATGAAACTTCACAGGAATGTTGCTCTTGATGTTGGTCATTGTCGAAAATCATTTTGTTTCAACATTAAACATGGCTGCCAGCGGACATCTTTGTTTACATAGAGTTATATAGTTAAAGCGTTTAGCGACTACTCCTCATAAACTACTTGACGGATTTTCATGAAACTTCACAGGAATGTTGCATCTGATATCTAGTTGAACATAGTAAAATTTCAGGTTGGCCGGAAATTCACGATGGCCACACAATTTAAGGCCACCACAGCTAAAAATAGGTTTTTTAAAAACAAATTTGTAGCGACTATTTCTTGAAAACCATAAGTGATATTTGATATGGGACTTTTTCTAAAATGATCAGCATGACATGGTGTTGGTCACTGTTGAAAATTATTTTGATTCGACATTAAACATGGCCATTTTTATTTACCTAGAGTTATATAGTAAAAACTTGTAGCGACTACTCCTCTGAAACTACTTGACTTCAGGAATGTTGATCTAGCTATCAAAAACTATTAGTAGAGCTTCATGGTCATTGACCTCTTGTTTCATATTGTAATCATATTATCGTAAGAAATTGACTGCTTCCAAGTCCATATTAGCACCTGACAGACCCAAAAAAAATGAATGTTTGGCCATTGTTCCATCGTTTTTGGTAATGGTCAAGAAAACAGTTCTGAATGCATATTTAGTTCTTCAGTTGAATTTTCCTGAGCCGTTCAACATCTCTGAGCCAGTCACAAAAGTAATTCATGTCATATTTCGAATTAGACAAAATTGTTCTTGTTTTTCATGAAATCCACAACCTCATTAGTTTAGGTTATCATCTTTGTATCGGCTTCTAATGATCTCCTGCGTACCATATGGTGATCTAAATCCATTAATCGGTTTGACAGGATAGCGAACATTCTGACTGCAATTTTTAACCATTGCAGCTGTCTTTGGATGCACATGCTGATGCACAGTATGACTGGTTCGTGGTTGATTTTTGTCTCACCTTTTGAAAAAAATAATAATTCCAGTACCCCAACTGACCATGGGTCGGAGTCAAGGTCACTTAAATACATGTACCGTCTTCAAAAAATGTGTTAAAATGTGCGTTAAATTATTTTACTTTTTTGTCCTATAGAGTAGAGGGTTCAAATTTCATATATAACATCACTGGCATTGTTCCAATATCAATTCCAATAATATTCCAATAACTTTCAGCCTCAAACTGACCTTGTGTTAGCAGTGCTCAAAGAAAATTATTTTAAGAGACAGGCCCAGGGCTTGTTGCTTCTGAAAATGGACAGGCCCCGATTTGAAATGGACAGGCCCTGATTTGAAATGGACAGGCCCTGATTTAAAATGGAAAGGTCCAATATTTTTTTCTTATTGGAAATTTGTCTTTATTCACGTTTATAGCACACATTAATTTTGTTACGTATGTATAAATCAAGCTCAGAACCTCCTCTGACTATATTTTTCTTTTTGCTACCACTTTATGCTCCCTGGTCAGCAGACTTATTTACCATTTCGTTTAAAGTATGTTAGAATAGAATATTACATAGTAATTTATAACTAATGCAAAGGAGAGTACTAGCACTTTTGCCAAACGATAATAATCAGAGCCGACTTGGTGAAACTGGAGCTAAACTTGGAGCCAAATTTTTAATCAGGTTTTATGAGACTATCAGAGCCTCCTCTGGCTATATTTTTTTTCTTTTTGTCACCACTTTCTCCAAGTAAAGAATTAGGAGCCTATAGACTAGAATTCATTTAAAAGTAGGATTCCAGGAACTCCTTACACCCTAAATAATGAATAGAAATATACTTTATATCTGTATTTATACATATACAGTATATATATATTTTTTTTCACCAGCATGCATTTGTAAAGAACAGTTTTTCTTATTTGATTATGTAAAAAAAAAAAAAAAAAAAAAAAATCCGAAATTATGTACCATCCGAACTACTATGACACCGCAATTTTACGGCTCGAACATTTCACAAACATTCAATCGAAATACCATCAATAACGATTTTTTTTTCATGCATTAGTGTGTTTTTAATGACAAAAACGGTATTTCTTATCACAAAGGAAAGAAAACACAACCCTAATAGCAGAATAATGAGTTTTATGTCGACAATTGTCAACCTCAAAGTTGTGACAAACTGCCGACACGAAGCCAGGCAAAATATTCAAATTTCTTATTGTTTCAATGTGTGTATAACACATTTTAAATACTTTATTGCAAGTGTTTTCACAGTTCACAATACACATGGGAGTATTTTGGCTTGAGGAACTTGAGCTTGAGATCCAGTAAAACTGGGATTTTTTTGGGGTATTATTTTTTTTTTAGACAGGCTCGACGGGCTCCTCGTCTGCAAAATGAGACAGGCCCGGAATGGATTTCGAGGAGCCCCGGGCGTCGGGCTATCCTATTTCTTGAGCACTGGTTAGGTCAGTGGTCTCTTAACTACATGTACTGTATCCAAGTTTCACAATACATATACCATCTCGAACTATAACATGTGAAATACAGTGTTACAGATATCACTGGACATAATTATTGTTATTTTAATAACTTCCAGCCACTGAACTGACCCTTGACCCTGGGTCAAGCAATTAGTCCAATAGTATTGTTTATTGGATTATATGTTTTTGCTCTAAATAAAAAACCATCACTACTAGAAGAAATAAAGAATTACTATTTATTGAAGTTTAAGAATTAATAACAAGTGAGTAAAAAATGCCAATTCGTCCACTTACATTACATTACATTAATCATAATATGCAGGACATTTTCCCAGTATGCTTAGATTAAAAAGCAATTCAAGCTGAAAAGCTGATAAGTGATATAATTGAAGCAATTACATTGCAGCTGGGTAATTTGATACTCCAGTAAAAGTTTATCATGTGGAGTCTGTGTTATAAATTCTCTTAAAGGTACACATGACAATCTGAATGTTTTAAAATCACAACATTTTTCTGCATAACTTCAATCATTAATATTAATTACACTGAAATAAATATGATGTAAATTAATTTACATATAATTAACTGTTGATAATAATGCATCGATATAATATGTTCAACTTAAGGTAAAATCAGTGATCAGTGACAAACATTGAAAACTAAATTTATTTATACGCAAGTAGGTTTAAAGTGAATAAACTGGATATATAAATCGAAACAATAATTGCAATGCTTGATAAACACTTCAAGATTGCCATATGTCCCTTTAAGATAATGAATGAATGAATGAATGAATGTATACAATTTGCCATTTATACCATTGTAACATACTGCCGTGTTCTAAAACCAGCAACAGAATTACATTAATTGTAATATGAGCTGACATTTATTGATAAAACAAGATACATGCAGATTAATTAACATGTCAGTTCCTGAAACAATACAAGTTGGCAGATTGCCTCAATCTTACACCAAGTCCACCTCCAATGTGTAGTTTATGCAGATAGCTATCAGGTATTAAAGGGAACTCAGTACATTAGGCTTTGGGGCCTAATTTGTTTAAAACATAAAGTATAAAATTATCAATTTAAGCGTGAAGTAGTTCATAAATATAGATGGAACATTAACTGCTTAACAAAAATTATAATTTACAACAAACCTTTAGTCCATAGAGTATGTACTTTGCATAATGTTCATTATAGACTTTGCTTATCAATTACTGTAATGATATTGTCACATTCAGTTTAAATGTTTCAATCCTGTTAATAATGCAGGACCTTTATAAATGATGAACGTTTGTGTTGTTTTAATCCAGGAATTGTATTGCATGCCACAGTGGTGTTAACTGAACTATTAATAGATGCATCAACATTCAAAATTGAAGTCATGTTATTTTAACATTCAATTAATTACCATACACATGTAGACTGTTTTTGGGTAGGTCCTTACAAATTTATTAAAAATCCGGTCTATGGAATGGTAATGCCTGTCCATCCAACAATATTTGCATTTAACTCCATTGATGGAAAATAAGAATGCTAACCTACTGAATGCTGACAACAGTGCTTGACCTCTATAACAATTACTATAAACTCTCGATTTTGTCAAGATGAAGCTCGCTTGAAACATGTATGTTGGACACATCACTTTAGGCGAGACATCATGTTGCGCGCAACTCTTGTTGAAAAAAATATCTGTAATTTAAAATGCTAAATATATTGATACAGACGTTTGGCCCTCAGTACAGGTTTTTTAGCCCTTCGTATGGATTTTTGGCACGCCGTCTCACATGCTTATCTCATATGACCACGGAGACGAGCCTGTATTACACGAAAAACAAGTCGATTTCATTACGAAATATAGTAACACAGGTATAGACTTGTTTTATTGGGTTTTCAATGATTGAGTTATTGACTGCAGCCATACATCTGTTACAGTATAATGTAAGTCTCAGTGGCAACATTAAATCAATACATAAAACAGTAACAGATGTTACAGGGCTGTAGGCTAAGTTGACGCAGAGGATTGAAGCACACAATATTCTGTCCCACACATCTTCTGTTATTTATAGTTCAACCAAATCTTACATCCAATGAGCAATGAGCATTGAGAGATTATTCAAATGTTTGGAAAGTCTTATTTTCATATCGAGCAAAATTTGCAACTTCTATTAAGTGATTTCCTTAGACACCTTTAATAGTTATCATTATTTGAAATCTTACTTTATAAAATGCTTGTAAGTTAAATTTGATTTAAGGTGTCACATTATGTGTAGTGCAAATGTGTTACAGCTGCTTGATGTCTCTGATGTCATGTTAACAACAATATGATGTCTAGTAGCGCATATGACAGGACATTCTAGTTTAATATTAAAAAATAGATTTTTAAAAAACAAGTTTGTAGAGACTACTTCTTGAAAACTATGAGATATTGATATAGGACTTTTTCTAAAATGATCAGCATGACATATTGTGGTTATTGTTGAAATTTATTTTGATTCAACGTTAAACATGGCTGCCAGCGGCCATCTTTGTTTACATAGTTTTATAGTAAAATGTTGTAGCGACTTCTCTGAAACTACTTGACAGATTTTCATGAAACTTCACAGGAATGCTGATCTAGCTATCAAAACCTATCAGTAGAGCTTCAAGGTCATTGACCTCTTGTTCAAGTATAAAGCTTGTCCGCACAACTCTTCCTAATTTTTCATCCGATTGTCGATTTCACATGTATACCTGTATTCGGGGAGATTCATCGGTTCTACCGATTTCTTGGATTACTACTAATATTTGTCCAGAGCTTAACTTGAAAAATGCTAATAATAATGGAATGAAACTTGTAAGTGCCTCTCACCGCTGCGGGTTTGATTCCCAATGGGAGCTCGACTTGTAAGTGAGTAAGTCGATTCCTATGGATGGCGGGAGGTGTACAATACTTGTTCTACCCAGGAAAAGTGGGTGGTCTGCCTCCACCACAAAATAAATTACCGTCATATATAACCTTACATGTGTTGAAAATGACGTTAAACACAATACAAACAAACAAACAAACAAAATTGTTGTAAGTGGTGATATCATCATGCGCTTGTCACTGAAGATAATGCTAAAACAGTGTATGTAAATAAAATCGGTTTAAATACAAGGCTGTTTTTTATGGGAAGCCATAACGATCAAAATGTGGATATTTACAAACCATTCAATGACAGGCCATTTAATTCAACATGAAGTCATTTGATGACGTACATATTGATTGGATGCGACGTGTAAACTCTGTTCATTCGTTATAAAGTGAATTGATACGGTTCGAATTGAAATGATACGGTGTAAAATTTCAAACCATACGACGCAAATAGAAATCATTCAGTGCAATGACAAACCATTTGACCAAAAATCTAATGCAATACAATAAATACAAATCGGTGAAAACTGAAACGATTCATCGAAAAATGTGAAGAGTTACAGAACAAAGTAAATCAGCATGATGCAATATGAATCAGTTTAACGCAAACACATTTAGTCTGGTGGTAAGTAAAATGATCGGACGAAAACAAAGTCGGTGCAATGCAAACGCAATCCGTTCGACAGAAACTGATTTCATTACGTGCAAAGTGAAACGGTGCAACATCTGGCGGCGATATTTGCCACATCACTTGCAGGGCTATTTCCCCTACATAATTACTGGCCTTATATATGATAAATCAAAGTACTGAAAGTACTGAGAATGCAAGGTTTGATAGGAAAGACTGTATGAATATTTGATCGATTGCTGGACATTTCAAATTTCCATAAATTTTACATCGTTTTAACCAACTTGGCGATCTTGGGCGACCTACCAAAATCTTAGAGGGTCAATCCATTCCAAATATATTGTGATCAATTGTCATTAAACTGTTTCAAATCTAGACTAGAATATTTTTTTATGAAATTGCTGATGGATAGACAGATTTGTGTTTTATGGCCAAACTGTCACTCAAGATGAACTTCATGTCTAAAATTATGTCATTTACAGAGTGGCGTGTATTAAGTAGTCTCCCGGGAACAAGATGCAAATAGAGCCTGTATCACTCTACTGGCTTGAATAGTCTAAGGCCTACCGGAAAAACAGTTTTAAAAAAAATCAAAGCTATAACTCTGATGTGTCTAGTCTGATGCAACTGGTTTTGAACTTGTCCAAGTTCAGTGGCGTAACCTAGAAAACATCTTCTGCTGCAGGGACAAATAACTTAACAAGAGGCACTACCCGTTGATTCAACTTCTCTATGTCTGTCCCACACATTGAAAATAAACTTTACTGTAGTATTTACTAAAAAAATAAAATACAATTTTTTTACAAAGTAGCTATTTTTAATAATTATAAACCATTATCATTAACATTGATCAATACCTGGAGTCATGAAGTTCTGCAGCATCATATACTTTATTATTATATGAATTCTAGGTATTGACAAAGTGACTGATCCAGTGGCTTCAGGTAATCATAACACAACTTTAACCTTGCATGACTGGATATTAACCTCAACTAGTTGCCAAGACACAAAGCTTCTTGTATGATTTTGTTTGTTTTTCTTCAGCATGGACATGGATGAAACAGAAGTGATATGCAATGATGTACCAGCATATTTGAAAGAACTCGTACCTTACCGCTGTCCAAAATGTGGCCATCGTAGAAGTTTTGCTACTCTGAGAGAACTGCGACAACACCTGCAAAGAGATCACGATTTTCAAGTGGGGTTCGTGATACCACATACTAGAGTCAACATATTTGATAAAGAGGCTCACAATTTATCCAAACCTGAATCGCATAATCTGCTAAAATCAAGTCATACGCATAACCCTACTTTAAAACGAGAAAGTATCAACAAGAAGAACAACTACAACACCGCCATTACAAAACATGAGGTTAGAGAATCTTCGCTGTTACTCCAGTCATTCAAAGATGAAGCTGAGTTATTGGAAATTGAACTCCAACACGCAAAACAAACAGAAATGAAAAACAAGACACGTTCAATGAAAAGCATGTACAACGAAAATATAAATACAGATTTTGAAACCATTCAGCATGAACAAGAAGCAGACCGCACTCCTAACATTCTAGAAGAAAGTGTAGAACTGGGGATTCCAAAAAGCATCGACATAAAGCATACCTTAGATACACTGAACAATGAAATTATGAAGTCAAGACTTAAACAGTGGGTTACAAATGATGCCTTATATAAATCACATGATATTCTCCAAGGGATGGAGCAAGCCGCTGAAGATAAATGTAAAGAACAGCAAACCATCATTCAAACGCTTTTACAAGGTAAAGTAGTGAAAGTTTTTTTTTTAATTTACCTCTCCTTGTTTGCAAAAATACTCAATATTAACAAGAAAGGACAAGGTATGATAAGGGGGTATTTTGGCCCCCAATATATTCAAAATACAAAAAGTAATATTTACAGCTAATCTGTTGTACATGTTGAAGTAAATTGATCATATTCTATCTTCGAAAAATATTTTTATTTATTCCATTTATCTAGAAGAATTAAAAGGGTCTCAAAAAATGGCTGTTTTGGTAATTTTATTATATTTCGTAGATTTTGGACCTTTCTGGTAAAAGAATATAGAGCGCACCTCCGAGCACACACACTATTTGGCCAATGATGCATCCCTATCAAGTTACTGTTTCAACAAAAAATCAGCAGTGCTCGATGGGGCGCTCTGTATTTCCAAGACCAAAATCAGTGTGAAAACTGCTGAAAAATGAACGACAATTTCATTTTTTGAAAGGAAATACCTTGTTTGTGAGGCTCTTAAACTCGTTTAGAGCCTTCAAACGTACTTGTTATGAGTTTTAATAATGATTCAGTTTATTTGTAGTTAAACTAGATACTCAAAACTTGTGCATGAAAACTTTCAATATTGGGGGCCAATTTTGCCCCTTATCATACCTAGTCCTTTTAACAAAATATAAGAGACGTAGAATACCTATTATTCCACCACCACCGAATGGTGAGGGGGCATATATCATTAGCCATGACCATCCGTCTTTTCGTCCATCCCAAAAAGTTTGGGTGTCTATCTCCTCCCACACTTTTCAACCGATTGCTTCAAACTTTACAGGATGCTTACCTATGATGTCAAGAAGTGCATATTGTTTCGGCATCAAAATCGACCCAGTATTACCGGATTTAATTATGGCCCCTTTTTCGTCACATTTTAGATCAAAATATCTTGTTTGTCTGTTCACTCCCACACTTTTCAATCGATTCCTTCCAAACTTTACAGGATGCTTTCCTATGATGTCAAGATGTGCATATCGTTTCGGCATCAAAATCGACCACGCATTACTGGGGTTTTGGCTCTTTTTCGTAAAATTTTACGTGAAAATATCTTGTGTCTATCTCCTCCCACACTTATCACCGATTGCTTGAATACTTTACAGAATGCTTACCTATAATGCCAAGATGTGCATATTGTTTCGGCGTCAAATTCAACCCAGTATTACCAGAGTTACGGCCCCTTGGTTTAAACGTATTTTATTTTTTCAATGGTTTACAACATTTCATATATACATTGTACAATTATATTAAAGGATTAGAACGAAAGCAAACTGCTTATAGAATTCTTCTCCTAGGAAAGATTGTTTGTAATAAATAACAATGACGGTTATATTTACAATTATTAGAGCTGTGAACTTCATCCAAAACATTACAAGTGTAGCAAAAAGTAACAAAGATAACATATAAACGTTCAGCAAAAAGAAAGTGCTAAGGCAAAAAAGAAAAATGAAGCTAAGGTAATTTAGATTCAAACAATAAAGACATATATATTATATTAATATATAAATTAAATGAGGAATTATATATATTTTAGGGGGAAAACAAATAGTGAAAACGTTTGGGATACACAGGACGGTGACAGTGGGGTGGGGGCAACGAGCGCATGCAACACAAATCGCGTATAGCCTTCCCCTGTTCAAATAAATAAGATAGTAGTCGGCAGCTTCCTAGTTCAATTTTTGTTAGAAAATACAATTAAAACCGTTTACTCAACATGATGTACCTGTGCACAGCTTCGAATATAGCTATGTTTGTTTGGATTGCGAGCGACGGATCTCCGTATAATAGTATATTTAATGAGACGTTACAAAGTGGTATTAATGTATCCAACATTTCCGTACGAATGTTGTCATAAAGAGGGCAGTTAATTTTTTTTTTTCGATGCTTCCACATTGACATGTCGGTGAATCCGTAATATTTTTTGAGTACAGGTCACGATTTAGTGAGCTACATTTGGTGCGAAGACGAGTATGAAGAAGATGTGCCCGTCTAGAACCTTTGTAATAGTATGATGGGGTATGCAGTTGGTTACGGTATAAGTAATGTTTGAAAGAGTCAATGGAAGCGGCATTTCTGGCCTCCGGTGGAAGTTTATTCCACTCATGAGTAGCAGAAGAAAGGAATGAATCGAAGTAAAGATTTGTTCTTGAATTAATGGTTTGAAAATCATTTGCATTGCGTAAATTGTAGTTAGATGCAGCGTGAACTGGTGTTGGGACTAACAATGATAGGTACTCAGGTGTTAAACCATTAATCATTTTATAGTATAAGATGAGTTTGTTTTTTTTCCTACGCGAGTCGATAGATTCCCAGCCTACCTCTTGATTTAAATTGTGAAGTGACACTAGTTTAGTTGTACCCGTAGCAATTCTTGCAGCTTCGTTTTGTATTTTATCAAGCTCATTTTTTTCGTAAGCTGTACAATTGTATGGCCCCTTTATCATCAAATTTTACGTTTTACACTGATTGTTTTCAGTGGGGGCATCCGTGTCCAATAGAGACATTTCTAGTTTTGTATATAAGTGAGGCAAATAATATTGACAATTAACAATTTTATAATTAGTAAATTTCAATGTAATACTGACCACTGTTCCCCAGGGTCGGGATTACAGCATGAAATATTAAGCCTTTTGGGGCTTATTGTTGGTGCATCATGCCTAGTTCGGTCGTGCACATTATTGCAATCTTTAAAAAAGAAATAACTTTCAAGTGATTAAATGTAGAAACATTTTACTTTAGAATTAGAGTTTCGAATAAACATTTTAGTTAAGCCTTTTGGGGCTTCACTAAGGGTATAAGGCTGTTGTACCATGCCCTCTTTTGTTTAAGCCTATCGGGCTTCATATTTTGTTTAAGCCTACTGGGGCTTCATTAAGGGTATCAGGCTTATGGGTCATGCCCTCTTTTGTGAAACATGTTAAGGGCTGCCATTATATATGTATGTGTTGCCGGCAGCCCGCTATTTGGAGCCGCGCCCAATATTTGCCAAAAACTGTTTAATATACGATCAAACATTTTAATAAAGGATAATATTTTCTTGTGTGTGTGTCAAGTTGGTGCCTTCCTAATAATGTATTATATAACTTCATAAAAAGTAGACAATGAAGGAAGCCCAGAATATCTACCACGGTTTACCATGAAATTGTCTTGCGGTTTGGCTATAGTCAAAACTACATCCTGTAGTTCTGTAACTGGTAAATACTGCTCAAAAGACTTACTGTACCACATCATTCTCCGTGCAAAAAAAGTTCCTTTCCATAAGGGGAATGGAGGCAATTTTATAACTTGTTACAATCCGTTCTTATTTATTGGTCAATCATATTCAAATCAGGTTAAAACAACTCTGTATTGTTCCCAATGAACATGAGTATGTTTTCATACGTTTTCATGCAATTACGAATGACCTCCACCCAGCTAGCATGCTAACCTTTTATCTAACCCTAATGTTGTCAATAAGGTGTAATGTTGAGGTCGAACATTAGATGTTGCTAATACGTCGATAAAACATTGGCAAAAAGTGCATTTCAAGTTAGGTTGCGGTCGGACACACGTTGGCACGACGTCTATACTGCGTTGGCACACGTTCGCACGACGTCTATACAGCATTGGCAAAAAACTGTAAAAATCAACGAACAGCTAAGGGAGACGATCTGTTATTTTTCTAAACACAGAGGTCACTGCGTATAACTTCCACCATGTTGAAATGATGTCGACATAACCATTTGAAAAAGCTCAATATGGTGAACGTTGCAGTTAGGCACTGTACGTTGATACAACATCGATACAACATCAGCAAAATCTGTTATGTCGACAAAGTGACAAGAGAGACAATTTGTTTACCCACAAACGGCACTGTGTATAACACTTCCACTCGTGTCAAGCTGGATTCTCCACTTGCAGACTTGGAAATTGTGTTCGTTTGCAAAATAAGTGAGTATAATTGTTCAACTTGTTGTAGAAATGTAGTAACCTAGGTTAATTGCATAAAGTTTGAATGCAAACAGCAGTAATGTTCCTTTCTTTAAAACTGAAGAACAGCATGTGTATTGTTTTTACTTTTGGCGCCATGCAAAACAATCCGATTGCGACTACCAGCAACATCGAAGAGTGTATCATATAATTTTTAGCTCTACTGATCAAAGATTTGAGATTTGATCAGTAGAGCTTATGCCGTGGTGCGTCTTCCGTCCATCCATCCGTCCGTAAACTTTTATTGTGGCGACTACTCCTCTGAAACTACTTAATGGATTTTCATGAAACTTCACAAGAATGTTGCTCTTGATGTCTAGTAGATCCTAGCAAATATTCAAGTTGGCCGGAAATTCAAGATGGCCACCACGGCTAAAAATAGATTTTTAAAATGCGATTTTGTTGCGACTACTTCTCAAAAACCGTAAGTAATATTGAATTGGAACCTTTACCAAAAATGACTGCCATGACATGTAGTTGGTCCTAACCAAAGTTCATTTTGATTGGATGTCAAACATGGCCACCAGTGGCCATCTTTGTTTACACAGAGTTATATAAGAAAAACTTGTGGCGATTGCTCCTCTGAAACTACTTGATGAAATTTCATGAAACTTAACAGGAATGTTGGTCTTGATGTCTAGTTGATCCTTGAACCTTTACCAACATGGTCCTAACCAAGATTGATTTTGATTTGATGTCAAACATTGCCGCCAGCGGCCGTCTTTGTTTACATAGAATTATATAGGAAAAACTTAGGCGACTACTCTGCTGAAACTTCTTGATGGATTTTCATGAAACTTCACAGAAATGTTGCTCTGGATGTCTAGCTAATTTTACCAAAAAATCAGGTCAGTCGGAAATTCAAAATGGCTGCAATGGCTAAAAATAGATTTTAAAAATGCGATTTCGTGGTGACTACTGCTCAAAAAACATAAGTGATATTGATTTCGGACCTTTACCAAAATGACTGGCATGACATTGTGCAGGCTGATCAGGGTTTACACCGTCTGGGTGCTCATCGGTCATTTGATCGAAACACCCCTTTGTACTATAAATGGACTGGTCCAGATTAAAAAAAAGGACAGTCCATTAAACACTCATAGAGGGGGTAAGGATTAATATACTAAGGTTGATGTAAGGATGCAGGGATTTAATTGATATAGCTTTAAAATTAAAATTTGTGGTGACATTTTTATAAGCTGTAAAAAGATATATTCTTTAGAGTAGGATACAATTTAATGAGATTATAATGTTGCATATGTAAGGTTGCATAATAAATCATAATATTTAGTAATATAGGAATATTGCTCTTAATGTCTAGTTGGTCCTAAGTAAATCAGGTTGGCCTAAAATTCAAGATGGCCACCATGTCTAAAAATAGATTTATTAAATACAATTTTGTGGCGACTACTTCTCTAAAACCATAAGTGGTATTGGTTTGGTACCTTTACCAAAAGGACTTTTATAAAACTTTACAGGAATGTTGGTCTTGATGTCCAGTTAGTCCCAAGTAAAAATCAGGTTGACTGGAAATTCAAGATGGCTGCCACAGCTTGAAAACAAGTTTGTGGCAGCTAGTCAACTACATAAATGGTATTGATTTGGAGCCTTTACTACATGACTGGCATGACATGGAGTTGGTCCTAAACAAAATTCATTGATTCTATGTCAAACATGGCTGCAGCGACCATCTTTTTTTAGATAGAGTGATAATAGGAAAAACTTGTGGAGACTTAACTTTTCTGAAAGTGTTGGTCTTATTTCCATAAAACTTCACAGGTTCCCATGGCTGATAAAGCTATCAAACTCTATCAGTAGAGCTTCAAGGTTATTGACCTCTTGTTTACATATGAAATAGAACTTAACGTGTTTTAAATGATTCTTTGAGGAATATGTAGGTATTATAAAAATATAATATGGGAATATGGCAGACATCACAGCGACATCTGGGCAACATTGTCACGTAGCCACAATGCAACATAACAAAATTGTTTAAATGTCCGTCATGTAACGTCGGGCAGATCCAGCATTTAAAATTTCTTACAGGAAGCTAGGTAGTAGGGGGAGTTGGTGTGCAACCTTTGAAAAAAGATAAGCATGATAAACAGAACAACAATGTTTTCATCTATTTTTATAGACATATGACGTTAAACACCATTCTACCATTCAGCTTTTTTTTTCAGCTGCTGCGACTCCATGTTTTACGAATAACAGCTCAGATTTGTGTTCAGATAAGGAAACTTCAGCGTCAGTCTCAGCTTCAGATTTGAACATTTCAAAAGGAATTTAAATTAAAGATAATAAAAGATAAGAAAACCCGTCATGACATCGTTGGGGCAGCTTGACAAAATTATGTTGGGCCGACGTTGTTGTACACGTTAGGTCAAAGTTGTTGTACAATGCCGATGTTGGCCCAACATTGTATACAACATAGCGACATTGTTGGGTCTGCTGGACAAAATTACGTTGGACCTTGTTGTACAATGTTGGGTCAATGTTTTTTGACAATATTGGTCTGACGTTGTGTTAACATTGGCCCAAATTTCATTGGGCCGACATTGTTGGATATTAGCCCATAGATTTTGTCAACGTTGGCCCAACATTGTATACAATACCATGTCATCGTTGGGCTGCTGGACAAAACTATGTTGGACCGACGTCGCAATACAACATTGGACCAACGTTACAACGGACTTCGAGCCAATGTTGGTACAACGGACAATATTTTGAAATATATCAATTTAGCTATTCATTTGCAATCAGTTATGATACAATTTATTATCCGTAATATGTATAAAGATAAAATTGTATCGCAAAAACAAATACTCAAAGCCTCAAAGCAACATATGGATTAATATTACAAATACTAGCAGGAGTTTCAAGATATAGACAATAATTAAACCTGATGGAACATAAGGACAGATTAATTAAGTGCACATTTAATATGAAACTGTAGCATATTGTAATGGTTTTATTAGCTCTCCTGAACGAAGGCCAATAGAGCTTATGTGACGGCAATTTGTCCGTCGTCCGGTGGTCGGTTGCTTGCAATATTTAATCATTAGCAAGTTAATGATGTCCATTAAAACTCAAATAATCAAGTCAAAGTTATTTTAAAGAACCAAAAAAAATGCGATATTATAGAATATGCTACTCACAATATTTAATTCAAGACGTGATTTAAATAATACAATATTTTTTTATTAAGTAATCAAAGGCCTCCGGCCCACAATACAAGTATAACACATAATGTGAATTATAACAAACCACCTGATCAAATGTCATGCAATTCCAACTAAATTTCAATAAAATAAACTGTGAGTATGACTTATATTTTCTTGGTCTCTGATCTTTAACATGTTATGAATAAAAGATGAAATTCTAAATATCATTGTTTTATTTGTACAACAAAGAAGAGAATAAAATGTTTCAATGGATTTATTGGAGGATATTGCATGTAGATATCGATTGCGCAAAAGTTGCATAAAACAATTTTATACATATTGTTTATTTTTTAATGGCTGGCACAACCTAGACAAGGATATCAAGTTAATATAGTGCAAGTTAAATATAAAAAAAATAGTCTGATATTGATAGTCTTATATTGATGAGTTCTAATTCCTGCTAAATGCTCTATATACTTTACTGTTGAGAATAAATACTGATAAGGGAGATCCTTTGAAGCAACAAACACAACCAAGGGAATAAAGTAGCAGACTGGATTTTTATTGAGTCTGTTCATGAAAGGTAATGTAAGAAGCAACACTTCTCAAGCCACGCTCCCAGATGAGCAGTAAAAATTACATTACTGATTCGTAGCACGGGGAGACGTTTTACAGCTTCCAAACTGCACTAAACAAACGCTAGTGTGAATGTTAATACATACTGATAAGGGAGACCCTTTGGAAGCAACAAACACAACCAAGACAATAAAGTAGCAGACTCGGTTTTAGAAACATCTCCATTAAGATTCATTTCCATTAAGATTTTTTTAGTATTTTAGTTTTTTTATGATTTTTATGTGTAAAATAGTTAGTCTTTTTTTGAGTTATGCTACTTTTAACTCAGCTATCTTTTGAGAGGACATTCACCTGAAAAAGGTCATGATTGTCAGTGCCCAGGCGGCTGTTAAAGTCGCCAGAAACGAATACTTTACCTAGATGTTTATATTTTAAAGCATAGTTTTCCGACAGATCTAAGTGAACAATTTCCTGTCCATTATCAGTGATACTGCCTAACACTTTCTGGTAAATAAACATGGCCACATTAAAGTGAAATAGACCATTTTATTTTGCAGCCAGATGAAACAGAGGAAGATTTTTCTACCACTTTGATTTTGTTTTTTAAGCTGTTTTTAGATCACCTGAGTTGAAGGCTCAAAGTGATTTATTTGGAACACTCCTAGTCCATCGTCCGTCCGTCCTCTGTCGTTAACTTTTGCTTCAAACGACTTCTCTTCAGAAACCGCTTGGCCAATTTTGACCAAACTTCACGTGGATGATCCTTGGATGAATGCTTTTCAAATTTGGTAAAATTAGGGCCGCATGACATCCAAATTGGCTGCCGTTACCATAAAAGGTCAAAACCATAATAAAAACTCCTCAAGACAGATTTTGACAGTTTTTCTTGTAAAAAAATCGCCAAGGTCTAGACTATCAAGTTTGTTCAAATGAAGTCCCCGGGGTCAGAAATGGTTGTGCCCCAGGGTTCGAAAGTTTGTATATGGAGATTTTTCATGTTTTGCAAGACTTGTAATGTGTTCTCCATTTTACACATGCCAACTAACATCATGACACATTAACCATTTTACAGATATAAAAATAAAAGACGAACATGTAGAGGAGACAAACAGACAACATTTACGCCTAAGCCAAGAACGACAACGCCTATTTGATAAAACAGAAATGCTTGTCACGGAGTCTGACACATACAACAAACTATTACAAGAGAAACTTTACACAAGAGGTTATGCACTAGAATGTCTCAACTCAGAATTGGACAGATTAAAGAGCCTCGCTGATCGAGAACTTAAATCAAAGGAAACCGATTTACAGGTAATAAATTCTCCAAGTATTATACTTAATGTGTGTACATGCTTGTACTTCTAGATATCTAGATTTATCACATGACTTCCCTTGTTACCAGTGTCAAACACCCATTTCATATTCTATTAGTCCACACAGAACCATAATTTTATCTTAATTTAAATTCGAGTTATTGGCATTGGTAATTTTATACTTATAATTCTTATAATTCTTGACTGAAGCATAACTCAAAACCTACTAATGATACTGCAATGAAGCTTCACACTATCATAGAGGAGCATCCATCGGTTCTACCGATATTTAGTTTCTTTTTTTTTATGATTCAAGTTAATATTATATTTCAATCACCAAACTAATGGTGATCCATTTATTCACCCCGTCAGTTTAGATCTAGGTTTGTGAGGGTCGGGGTGGGCCACCCCTCAGCAAACCGTACAGTTATATGTTAAAATATGCATCAAATATGTCACAATTTTCAAATGATAAACTTTACTTATTTATTATTTTTTGCATTCATTCTAAAATTGCAAACAAACTTTTTCTTTTCAAAAAACCATGTGGATGATTTACATATATTTATTTGAAAGAAAGTTATTTTACATAGACACTCATAATATTATGAGACATACATGTGACTTTATACCAGATCTATGTAATATCTCCACTGAGTTTTCCTATTATATTCTGGGAAAAATAGTTGTGGAGAAAAATACATATATATATAAAAAGGACAAGATGTTTCTATGGAGATCTGATTCTTGTTTATTATTATAAATTCATTTGGATCTAATTTTTTGGAGCCATGTTACTATTGTTTTAAGTATTTATATATCAACAGTTCTTTTCTTGATATCGAAAAATAATTCCTGATATAAAACGTTATTTGTATCAAGACCTAGTCGCTTTTTGGATATCAAGAAATGCACCCTGTACTGTGAATATGTCACAAAAACAGACATTTTTATGGAGGAACTTCGGATCGAACTTACTATAACTTCTATCGTCGAGACCTCATGACTTCTAACTTTATCACGTTTAAATGTCATGAGTTTGACTGACTTCTAACTGATTGACTTCGAACTTTGTGAGTTCTAACTTTCTGATATATAATTTCATGACTTGTGACTTTTAACTTCATGTATTCTAACTTCATGATATTTAACTTCATAACTTTATAAATGAAATTAGAAGTAATTAAGGTAGAATTTATGAAGTTAGACATTATAATGTCAGGAAGTTAGACTTTATAATGTCAGTAAGTTACAAGTCATGAAGTTTGATGTTATAATGTCAGGAAGTTAGACTTTATAATGTCAGGAAGTTACAAGTCATGAAGTTTGATGTTATAATGTCAGGAAGTTAGACTTTATAATGTCAGGAAGTTACAAGTTGTGAAGTTAGAAGTTATAATGTCAGGAAGTTAGACTTTATAATGTCAGGAAGTTACAAGTCATGAAGTTTGATGTTATAATGTCAGGAAGTTAGACTTTATAATGTCACGAAGTTACAAGTCATGAAGTTTGATGTTATAATGTCAGGAAGTTAGACTTTATAATGTCAGGAAGTTACAAGTCATGAAGTTTGATGTTATAATGTCAGGAAGTTAGACTTTATAATGTCAGGAAGTTACAAGTCATGAAGTTTGATGTTATAATGTCAGGAAGTTAGACTTTATAATGTCAGGAAGTTACAAGTTGTGAAGTTAGAAGTTATAATGTCAGGAAGTTACAAGTCATGAAGTTAACGTTATAATGTCAGGAAGTTACAAGTCATGCAATTTTATATTATAATGTCAGGAAGTCAGACGTTATAATGTCAGGAAGTTACAAGTCATGAAGTTAGACGTTATAATGTGAGGAAGTTACAAGGTGTGAAGTTTAATGTTATAACGTCAGGAAGTTAGACTTTATAATGTCAGGAAGTTACAAGTTTTGAAGTTAGAAGTTATAATGTCAGGAAGTTACAAGTCATGAAGTTAACGTTATAATATCAGGAAGTAACAAGTCATGAAGTTAGACATTATCGACAGGTCAGTGCAAACTATTGTAACTACATATACAATAAAGAAGGAGATACAATAGTTTTGCACTGAACTCTCGTTATTATGTCAGGAAGTTACAAGTCGTGAAGTTAGACGTTATCATGCCAGGGAGTTAACGTTATAATGAAAGGAAGTAATAAGTGGTGAAGTTAGATGTTATAATGTCAGAAAGTTACAAGTCATGAAGTTAGACATTATTATGTCAGGAAGTCAATGTTATAATGTCAGGAAGTAACAAGTCATGAAGTTAACGTTATAATTTCAGGAAGTTACAAGTTGTGAAATTTGGTGGTATAATGTCCGAAAGTTAACGTTATAATATCAGTAAGTTACAAGTCATGAAGTTAATATTATAATGTCAGGAAGTTACTAGTTGTGAAATTTGATGGTAAAATGTCAGAAAGTTAACGTTATAATATCAGTAAGTTACAAGTCATGAAGTTAATGTTATAATGTCGGGAAGTTAACATTATAATGTCAGGAAGTTTCAAGTCGTGAAGTTAATGTTATAATGTCAGGAAGTCAGACGTTAACGTTATAATGTTATAACACCAGGAAGTGAACGTTATAATGTCAGGAAGTTACAAGTCGTGAAGTTAACGTTATAATGTCAGGAAGTCAGACATTAATTCATTAATAATGCCAGGAAGTTACAAGTCGTGAAGTTTGATGTTATAATGTCAGGAAGTTAGATGTTATAATGTCAGGAAGTTAACATTATAATGTCAGGAAGTAACAAGTTATGAATTTACATTATAATGTCAGGAAGTAACAAGTTATGAATTTACATTATAATGTCAGGAAGGTAGACATTATAATGTCTGGAAGCTACAAGTCGTGAAGTTTGATGTTATAATGTCAGGAAGTTAATGTTATAATGTCAGGAAGTTAGATATTATAATGTCAGGAAGTTAGACATTATAATGTAAGGAAGTTACACATTATAATGTCAGGAAGTTAGACATCATAATGTCAGGAAGTAACAAGTCATGAAGTTAACGTTATAATGTCAGGAAGTTAATGGGACTGCATTATCAAAGAAACCCCTACACATTAGCATATGAACTGTGTATATGCGTGACTTATAGTGTAGGTTTAAATACTATGTTTTAATTTGACCGTCATACATAGCCTAAAATGTGCTGAAAAAATATGTTAAACACAAAACCAAACAAACAAAACCTTTTTGAACATTCAGACTAGCTTAACTTTGAACAAAACTGACATCTATCAAGCAATTTCTATGCTCAACTACAACAAAAACACGTTAAACTAGGAATGGAAAACAGCACTTAACTTCGTATTGTATTCTTGAAAATGTCGTATATAACCAAATATACAGAGTTTAAGTATGTGTTCATTTTATACAGCTACTACATTTTAAACTGAATATTTAAAAGTGTAATCAAATATGTTTTTTATTATATTGATATACGAGGTAGGTTTTTATGTGTCACAGTGTGCCAGAGTTGTATGTTTTGTAGCAGTTTTAATAAATCATAGTTCAAGGTATGTTTGGTTGCAAATAAGAAAATATAAAATGTCATGCTTCTTAAATGCAACAGAATTCCAGAGACGCAATAACACGTTTAGAATGGGAGAGAGTACGTCTTGTTGAAGAAACTGATTGTATTTTGAAGCAAGCTGACAAAGATAACGACGACTTGCGACACACGATAAACACCAAGGAACAAGAATTACAAAGAGTTAACCAAGAGCTTAACCAAGTCCGGTAATCATATGTAAACTTGCATTTTACTTGGGGGTGGAGGGTACCGATATTTATATAATGTTATAATGTTATAATGTACCGATATTTATATATTGTTATAATGTTATAATGTACCGATATTTATATAATGTTAGTTATAATGTACCGATATTTATATAATGTTATGGAAGGGTCTATCAATTATTGTCTCATGTCAAACACAATTATTTATACATTCACTTAATTCACATTGAATCACAAAGACCATTGGAGTTTAAACTAAACTGATACAAGGGTAGCGAAGTAGGTCTAATGTATTCATTGTTAACACTGTAATATTCTTATATATGGAAGTTTGATCACACAATTTTTTTTGTGTGTAAAATTTTGTAGTTGGAACCAACAAGCTATATTAGAAAAGACAATGGATGTGTGCATGAAATCGGAGGAAAGTAAGGACATCCTGAAGACAGTACTTAAGGTCAAGGAAGGACAACTTTACGAGGCAACTGAGCAAACAGAACGAATGACTACCTTGCAGAAAAGACTTGTGGAGGAGTTACGCATACTTACAGGTAATGTTTTAATTTAAAAAACAACAACATAATAACAGAAAATTATGAAAATTATTTTAAAAATCATGTGACTGTTGAATCAAACTCAATGAAACTGAAGTTCTGCTTCATGCAGTTCTTGCATTCTACAGCAACCATATTAATACTGCAGGACAAGACAACCGACATGTCACAACCAGCCGGACAAACAACTACCTCAAATAGTCTCGTGTTTAGACTACACATCACACGTGTCTAACATTTCTATTTGTTGATTTTCCTTCACTAGAATCTGTGATATTATGCATCATGAAGAGTTGTGAGGGATTTATACCCCTTTATAACCTGGTTGGAGGACTAAATTCTGGAAGTGTATATTGACTACTTGGAGGACTAACTTCTGGAAGTGTATATTGAGTACTTGGAGGACTAACTTCTGAAAGTGTTTAGTTTAAACTTATTTATTTTACATCGATTGTAATGAAAGCTCTATGAACTTATTTGAATCACTCTCAATGTCTTCCTGGGTAGAACTAGTACAAGCAATGCAGATAAAGTGTCTTGCTCAGGGACACAACGCATATGGCAATGGCAGGAATCGAACACACGACTTTTGGATCATGGGTCCATCGCTCTACCACTAGACAACAGTGCTCAACATCTGGAAGTGTATATTGACTACTAGGAGGACTGACTTCTGGAAGTGTATATTGACTACTTGGAGGACTGACATTTGGAAGTGTAGCTTGACTACTTGGAGGACTGACTTCTGGAAGTGTATATTGACTACTTGGAGGACTGACTTCTGGAAGTGTATATTGACTACTTGGAGGACTGACTTTTGGAAGTGTATATTGACTACTTGGACAGAGTTTTGGAAATGTATATTGACTAGTTGGGGAACTGACTTCTGGAAGTGTATATTGACTACTTGAAGGACTGACTTTTGGAAGTGTATATTGACTACTTGGAGGACTGACTTCTGGAAGTGTATATTGACTTCTTGGAGGACTGACATTTGGAAGTGTATATTGACTACTAGGAGGACTGACTTCTGAAAGTGTATATTGACTACTGGGAGGACTGACATTTGGAAGTGTATATTGACTAGTTTGAGGACTGACTTTTGGAAGTGTATATTGACTACTTGGAGGACTGACTTCTGGAAGTGTATATTGACTACTTGGAGGACTAACTTTTGGAAGTGTATATTGACTAGTTGGAGGATTGACTTCTGGAAGTGTATATTGAGTACTTGGAGGACTGACTTTTGGAAGTGTATATTGACTACTTGGAGGACTGACTGTTGGAAGTGTATATTGACTACTTGGAGGACTAACTTTTGGAAGTGTATATTAACTACTTGGAGGATTGACTTCTGGAAATGTATATTGACTACTTGGAGGACTGACTTCTGGAAGTGTAGGACTGACTTCTGGAATTATATATTGATTACTTGGAGGACTGACTTTATGAAGTGTATATTGACTACTTGGAGGACTGACTTTATGAAGTGTATATTGACTACTTGGAGGACTGACTTCTGGAAGTGTATATTGACTACTTGGAGGACTGACTTTCGGAAGTGTATATTGACTACTTGGAGGATTGACTTCTGGAAGTGTATATTGACTACTTGGAGGACTGACTTTTGGAAGTGTATATTGACTACTTGGAGGACTGGCTTCTGGTAGTGTATATTGACTACTTGGAGGACTGACTTCTGGAAGTGTATATTGACTACTTGGAGGACTGACTTCTGGAAGTGTATATTGACTACTTGGAGGACTGACTTTTGGAAGTAAATATTGACTACTTGGAGGACTGAATTTTGGAAGTGTTTATTGACTACTTGGAGGACTGACTTTTGGAAGTGTATATTGACTACTTGGTGGACTGACTTCTGGACGTGTATATTGACTAGTTGGAGGTCTGACTTTTGGAAGTGTATATTGACTAGTTGGAGGACTATCTTTTGGAAGTGTATATTGACTACTTGGAGGAATGACTTTTGGAAGTTTATATTGACTATTTGGAGGACTGACTTTTGGAAGTGTATATTGACTACTTGGAGGACTAACTTTTGGAAGTGTATATTGACTACTTGGAGGATTGACTTCTGGAAGTGTATATTGAGTACTTGGAGGACTGACTTTTGGAAGTGTATATTGACTACTTGGAGGACTGACTGTTGGAAGTGTATATTGACTATTTGGAGGACTGACTTCTGGAAGTGTATATTGACTACTTGGAGGACTGATTTTGGAAGTGTATATTGACTACTTGGAAGTCTGACTTCTGGAAGTGTATATTGACTACTTGGACATAGTTTTGGAAGTGTATATTGACTAGTTGGAGAACTGACTTCTGGAAGTGTATATTGACTACTTGGAGGACTGACTTTTGGAAGTGTATATTGACTACTTGGAGGACTGACTTCTGGAAGTGTATATTGACTACTTGGAGGACTGACTTTTGGAAATGTATATTGACTACTTGGAGGACTGACTTTTGGAAGTGTATATTGACTACATGGAGGACTGACTTTTGGGAGTTTATATTGACTACTTGGAGGACTGACATTTGGAAGTGTATATTGACTACTTGGAGAACTGACTTCTAGAAGTGTATGTTGACTACTTGGACGACTGACATTTGGAAGTGTTAATTGACTACTTGGAGGACTAACTTTTGGAAGTGTATATTGACTACTTGGAGGACTGACTTTTGGAAGTGTATATTGTCTAGTTGGAGGACTGACTTCTGGAAGTGTCTATTGACTACTTGGAGGACTGACTTCTGGAAGTGTATATTGACTACTTGGAGGACTGACTTTTGGAAGTGTATCTTGACTACTTGGAGGACTGACTTCTGGAAGTGTATATTGACTAGTTGGAGGACTGACTGTTGGAAGTGTATATTGACTACTTGGAGGACTAAGTTTTGGAAGTGTATATTGACTACTTGGAGGACTGACTTTTGGAAGTGTATATTGACTACTTGGAGGACTGACTTTTGGAAGTGTATATTGACTAATTGGAGGACTGACTTCTTGAAGTGTATATTGACTACTTGGAGGATTGACTTTTGGAAGTGTATGTTGACTACTTGGAGGACTGACTTTTGGAAGTGTATATTGACTACTTGGAGGACTGACTTTTGGAAGTGTATATTGACTACTTGGAGGACTGACTTTTGGAAGTGTATATTGTCTATTTGGAGGACTAACTTCTGGAAGTGTATATTGACTACTTGGAGGACTGACCTTTGGAAGTGTATATTGATAAGTTGGAGGACTGATTTCTGGAAGTGTATATTGACTAGTTAGAGGACTGACTTTTGGAAGTGTATTTTGACTAGTTGTACTGACTTTTGGAAGTGTATATTGACTAGTTAGAGGACTGACTTCTGGAAGTGTATATTGACTACTTGGAGGACTGACTTCAGGAAGTGTATATTGACTACTTGGAGGACTGACTTTTGGAAGTGTATATCGACTATTTTGAGGACTGACTTTTGGAAGTGAATATTGACTACTTGGAGGACTGAATTCTGGAAGTGTATATTGACTTCTTGGAGGACTGACTTTTGGAAGTGTATATTGACTACTTGGAGGACTGACTTTTGGAAGTGTATATTGACTACTTGGAGTACTGATATTTGGAAGTGTTTATTGACTACTTGGAGGACTGTCTTTTGGAAGTGTAGATTGACTACTTGGAAGTCTAACTTCTGGAAGTGTATATTGACTACTTGGACAGAGTTTTGGAAGTGTGTATTGACTAGATGGGGAACTGACTTCTGGAAGTGTATATTGACTACTTGAAGGACTGACTTTTGGAAGTGTATATTGACTACTTGGAGGACTGACTTCTGGAAGTGTATATTGACTACTTGGATGACTGACATTTGGAAGTATATATTGACTTCTAGGAGGACTGACTTCTGGAAGTGTATATTGACTACTGGGAGGACTGACATTTGGAAGTGTATATTGACTAGTTTGAGGACTGACTTTTGGAAGTGTATATTGACTACTTGGAGGACTGACTTCTGGAAGTGTATATTGACTACTTGGAGGACTGACTTCTGGAAGTTTATATTGACTAGTTGGAGGACTGACTGTTGGAAGTGTATATTGACTACTTGGAGGACTAACTTTTGGAAGTGTATATTAACTACTTGGAGGATTGATTTCTGGAAGTGTATATTGACTACTTGGAGGACTGACTTTTGGAAGTGTATATTGACTACTTGGAGGACTGGCTTCTGGAAGTGTATATTGACTACTTGGAGGACTAACTTTTGGAAGTGTTTATTGACTAGTTGGAGGACTGACTTCTGGAAGTGTATATTGACTACTTGGAGGACTGACTTCTGGAAGTTTCTATTGACTAGTTGGGGGACTGACTGTTGGAAGTGTATATTGACTACTTGGAGGACTAACTTTTGGAAGTGTATATAAACTACTTGGAGGATTGACTTCTGGAAGTGTATATTGACTACTTGGAGGACTGACTTTTGGAAGTGTATATTGACTACTTGGAGGACTGACTTTTGGAAGTGTATATTGACTACTTGGTGGACTGACTTCTGGACGTGTATATTGACTACTTGGAGGACTGACTTTTGGAAGTTTATATTGACTACTTGGAGGACTGACTTTTGGAAGTGTATATTGACTACTTGGAGGACTAACTTTTGGAAGTGTATATTGACTACTTGGAGGATTGACTTCTGGAAGTGTATATTGAGTACTTGGAGGACTGACTTTGGAAGTGTATATTGACTATTTGGAGGACTGACTTCTGGAAGTGTATATTGACTACTTGGAGGACTGACATTTGGAAGTGTTTATTGACTACTTGGAGGACTGTCTTTTGGAAGTGTAGATTGACTACTTAGAGGACTGACTTTTGGAAGTGTATATTGACTACTTGGAAGTCTAACTTCTGGAAGTGTATATTGACTACTTGGACAGAGTTTTGGAAGTGTATATTGACTAGTTGGGGAACTGACTTCTGGAAGTGTATATTGACTAGTTGAAGGACTGACTTTTGGAAGTGTATATTGACTACTTGGAGGACTGACTTCTGGAAGTGTATATTGACTACTTGGATGACTGACATTTGGAAGTGTATATTGACTACTAGGAGGACTGACTTCTGGAAGTGTATATTGACTACTGGGAGGACTGACATTTGGAAGTGTATATTGACTAGTTTGAGGACTGACTTTTGGAAGTGTATATTGACTACTTGGAGGACTGACTTCTGGAAGTGTATATTGACTACTTGGAGGACTGACTTCTGTAAGTTTATATTGACTAGTTGGAGGACTGACTGTTGGAAGTGTATATTGACTACTTGGAGGACTAACTTTTGGAAGTGTATATTAACTACTTGGAGGATTGACTTCTGAAAGTGTTTAGTTTAAACTTATTTATTTTACATCGATTGTAATGAAAGCTCTATGAACTTATTTGAATCACTCTCAATGTCTTCCTGGGTAGAACTAGTACAAGCAATGCAGATAAAGTGTCTTGCTCAGGGACACAACGCATATGGCAATGGCGGGAATCGAACACACGACTTTTGGATCATGGGTCCATCGCTCTACCACTAGACAACAGTGCTCAACATCTGGAAGTGTATATTGACTACTAGGAGGACTGACTTCTGGAAGTGTATATTGACTACTTGGAGGACTGACTTTTGGAAGTGTATATTGACTACTTGGAGGAATGACATTTGGAAGTGTAGCTTGACTACTTGGAGGACTGACTTCTGGAAGTGTATATTGACTACTTGGAGGACTGACTTTTGGAAGTGTATGTTGACTACTTGGAGGACTGACTTCTGGAAGTGTATATTGACTACTTGGAGGACTGACTTCTGGAAGTGTATATTGACTACTTGGAGGACTGACTTTTGGAAGTGTATATTGACTACTTGGACAGATGTTGGAAATGTATATTGACTAGTTGGGGAACTGACTTCTGGAAGTGTATATTGACTACTTGAAGGACTGACTTTTGGAAGTGTATATTGACTACTTGGAGGACTGACTTCTGGAAGTGTATATTGACTTCTTGGAGGACTGACATTTGGAAGTGTATATTGACTACTAGGAGGACTGACTTCTGAAAGTGTATATTGACTACTGGGAGGACTGACATTTGGAAGTGTATATTGACTAGTTTGAGGACTGACTTTTGGAAGTGTATATTGACTACTTGGAGGACTGACTTCTGGAAGTGTATATTGACTACTTGGAGGACTAACTTTTGGAAGTGTATATTGACTAGTTGGAGGATTGACTTCTGGAAGTGTATATTGAGTACTTGGAGGACTGACTTTTGGAAGTGTATATTGACTACTTGGAGGACTGACTGTTGGAAGTGTATATTGACTACTTGGAGGACTAACTTTTGGAAATGTATATTAACTACTTGGAGGATTGACTTCTGGAAATGTATATTGACTACTTGAAGGACTGACTTCTGGAAGTGTAGGACTGACTTCTGGAATTATATATTGATTACTTGGAGGACTGACTTTATGAAGTGTATATTGACTACTTGGAGGACTGACTTTATGAAGTGTATATTGACTACTTGGAGGACTGACTTCTGGAAGTGTATATTGACTACTTGGAGGACTGACTTTCGGAAGTGTATATTGACTACTTGGAGGATTGACTTCTGGAAGTGTATATTGACTACTTGGAGGACTGACTTTTGGAAGTGTATATTGACTACTTGGAGGACTGGCTTCTGGTAGTGTATATTGACTACTTGGAGGACTGACTTCTGGAAGTGTATATTGACTACTTGGAGGACTGACTTCTGGAAGTGTATATTGACTACTTGGAGGACTGACTTTTTGAAGTGAATATTGACTACTTGCAGGACTGAATTTTGGAAGTGTTTATTGACTACTTGGAGGACTGACTTTTGGAAGTGTATATTGACTACTTGGTGGACTGACTTCTGGACGTGTATATTGACTAGTTGGAGGTCTGACTTTTGGAAGTGTATATTGACTAGTTGGAGGACTATCTTTTGGAAGTGTATATTGACTACTTGGAGGAATGACTTTTGGAAGTTTATATTGACTATTTGGAGGACTGACTTTTGGGAGTGTATATTGACTACTTGGAGGACTAACTTTTGGAAGTGTATATTGACTACTTGGAGGATTGACTTCTGGAAGTGTATATTGAGTACTTGGAGGACTGACTTTTGGAAGTGTATATTGACTACTTGGAGGACTGACTGTTGAAAGTGTATATTGACTATTTGGAGGACTGACTTCTGGAAGTGTATATTGACTACTTGGAGGACTGATTTTGGAAGTGTATATTGACTACTTGGAAGTCTGACTTCTGGAAGTGTATATTGACTACTTGGACATAGTTTTGGAAGTGTATATTGACTAGTTGGAGAACGGACTTCTGAAAGTGTATATTGAGTACTTGGAGGACTGACTTTTGGAAGTGTATATTGACTACTTGGAGGACTGACTTCTGGAAGTGTATATTGACTACTTGGAGGACTGACTTTTGGAAGTGTATATTGACTACTTGGAGGACTGACTTTTGGAAGTGTATATTGACTACATGGAGGACTGACTTTTGGGAGTTTATATTGACTACTTGGAGGACTGACATTTGGAAGTGTATATTGACTACTTGGAGAACTGACTTCTAGAAGTGTATGTTGACTACTTGGAGGACTGACATTTGGAAGTGTTAATTGACTACTTGGAGGACTAACTTTTGGAAGTGTATATTGACTACTTGGAGGACTGACTTTTGGAAGTGTATATTGTCTAGTTGGAGGACTGACTTCTGGAAGTGTCTATTGACTACTTGGAGAACTGACTTCTGGAAGTGTATATTGACTACTTGGAGGACTAAGTTTTGGAAGTGTATATTGACTACTTGGAGGACTGACTTTTGGAAGTGTATATTGACTACTTGGAGGACTGACTTTTGGAAGTGTATATTGACTAATTGGAGGACTGACTTCTTGAAGTGTATATTGACTACTTGGAGGATTGACTTTTGGAAGTGTATGTTGACTACTTGGAGGACTGACTTTTGGAAGTGTATATTGACTACTTGGAGGACTGCCTTTTGGAAGTGTATATTGACTACTTGGAGGACTGACTTTTGGAAGTGTATATTGACTATTTGGAGGACTAACTTCTGGAAGTGTATATTGACTACTTGGAGGACTGACCTTTGGAAGTGTATATTGACAAGTTGGAGGACTGATTTCTGGAAGTGTATATTGACTAGTTAGAGGACTGACTTTTGGAAGTGTATTTTGACTAGTTGTACTGACTTTTGGAAGTGTATATTGACTAGTTGGAGGACTGACTTCTGGAAGTGTATATTGACTACTTGGAGGACTGACTTCAGGAAGTGTATATTGACTACTTGGAGGACTGACTTTTGGAAGTGTATGTTGACTACTTGGAGGACTGACTTTTGGAAGTGAATATTGACTACTTGGAGGACTGAATTCTGGAAGTGTATATTGACTTCTTAGAGGACTGACTTTTGGAAGTGTATATTGACTACTTGGAGGACTGACTTTTGGAAGTGTATATTGACTACTTGGAGTACTGACATTTGGAAGTGTTTATTGACTACTTGGAGGACTGTCTTTTGGAAGTGTAGATTGACTACTTAGAGGACTGACTTTTGGAAGTGTATATTGACTACTTGGAAGTCTAACTTCTGGAAGTGTATATTGACTACTTGGACAGAGTTTTGGAAGTGTATATTGACTAGTTGGGGAACTGACTTCTGGAAGTGTATATTGACTACTTGAAAGACTGACTTTTGGAAGTGTATATTGACTACTTGGAGGACTGACTTCTGGAAGTGTATATTGACTACTTGGATGACTGACATTTGGAAGTATATATTGACTACTAGGAGGACTGACTTCTGGAAGTGTATATTGACTACTGGGAGGACTGACATTTGAAAGTGTATATTGACTAGTTTGAGGACTGACTTTTGGAAGTGTATATTGACTACTTGGAGGACTGACTTCTGGAAGTGTATATTGACTACTTGGAGGACTGACTTCTGGAAGTTTATATTGACTAGTTGGAGGACTGACTGTTGGAAGTGTATATTGACTACTTGGAGGACTAACTTTTGGAAGTGTATATTAACTACTTGGAGGATTGATTTCTGGAAGTTTATATTGACTACTTGGAGGACTGACTTTTGGAAGTGTATATTGACTACTTGGAGGACTGACTTCTGGAAGTGTATATTGACTACTTGGAGGACTAACTTTTGGAAGTGTATATTGACTAGTTGGAGGACTGACTTCTGGAAGTGTATATTGACTACTTGGAGGACTGACTTCTGGAAGTTTCTATTGACTAGTTGGAGGACTGACTGTTGGAAGTGTATATTGACTACTTGGAGGACTAACTTTTGGAAGTGTATATAAACTACTTGGAGGATTGACTTCTGGAAGTGTATATTGACTACTTGGAGGACTGACTTTTGGAAGTGTATATTGACTACTTGGAGGACTGTCTTCTGGAAGTGTATATTGACTACTTGGAGGACTGACTTTTGGAAGTGTATATTGACTACTTGGAGGACTGACTTTTGGAAGTGTATATTGACTACTTGGTGGACTGACTTCTGGACGTGTATATTGACTAATTGGAGGTCTGACTTTTGGAAGTGTATATTGACTAGTTGGAGGACTAACTTTTGGAAGTGTATATTGACTACTTGGAGGACTGACTTTTGGAAGTTTATATTGACTACTTGGAGGACTGACTTTTGGAAGTGTATATTGACTACTTGGAGGACTGACTTTTGGAAGTGTATATTGACTACTTGGAGGATTGACTTCTGGAAGTGTATATTGAGTACTTGGAGGACTGACTTTGGAAGTGTATATTGACTATTTGGAGGACTGACTTCTGGAAGTGTATATTGACTACTTGGAGGACTGACATTTGGAAGTGTTTATTGACTACTTGGAGGACTGTCTTTTGAAAGTGTAGATTGACTACTTAGAGGACTGACTTTTGGAAGTGTATATTGACTACTTGGAAGTCTAACTTCTGGAAGTGTATATTGACTACTTGGACAGAGTTTTGGAAGTGTATATTGACTAGTTGGGGAACTGACTTCTGGAAGTGTATATTGACTAGTTGAAGGACTGACTTTTGGAAGTGTTTATTGACTACTTGGAGGACTGACTTCTGGAAGTGTATATTGACTTCTTGGATGACTGACATTTGGAAGTGTATATTGACTACTAGGAGGACTGACTTCTGGAAGTGTATATTGACTACTGGGAGGACTGACATTTGGAAGTGTATATTGACTAGTTTGAGGACTGACTTTTGGAAGTGTATATTGACTACTTGGAGGACTGACTTCTGGAAGTGTATATTGACTACTTGGAGGACTAACTTTTGGAAGTGTATATTGACTAGTTGGAGGATTGACTTCTGGAAGTGTATATTGAGTACTTGGAGGACTGACTTTTGGAAGTGTATATTGACTACTTGGAGGACTGACTGTTGGAAGTGTATATTGACTACTTGGAGGACTAACTTTTGGAAGTGTATATTAACTACTTGGAGGATTGACTTCTGGAAATGTATATTGACTACTTGGAGGACTGACTTCTGGAAGTGTAGGACTGACTTCTGGAATTATATATTGATTACTTGGAGGACTGACTTTATGAAGTGTATATTGACTACTTGGAGGACTGACTTTATGAAGTGTATATTGACTACTTGGAGGACTTACTTCTGGAAGTGTATATTGACTACTTGGAGGACTGACTTTCGGAAGTGTATATTGACTACTTGGAGGGTTGACTTCTGGAAGTGTATATTGACTACTTGGAGGACTGCCTTTTGGAAGTGTATATTGACTACTTGGAGGACTGACTTTTGGAAGTGTATATTGACTATTTGGAGGACTAACTTCTGGAAGTGTATATTGACTACTTGGAGGACTGACCTTTGGAAGTGTATATTGACAAGTTGGAGGACTGATTTCTGGAAGTGTATATTGACTAGTTAGAGGACTGACTTTTGGAAGTGTATTTTGACTAGTTGTACTGACTTTTGGAAGTGTATATTGACTAGTTGGAGGACTGACTTCTGGAAGTGTATATTGACTACTTGGAGGACTGACTTCAGGAAGTGTATATTGACTACTTGGAGGACTGACTTTCGGAAGTGTATGTTGACTACTTGGAGGACTGACTTTTGGAAGTGAATATTGACTACTTGGAGGACTGAATTCTGGAAGTGTATATTGACTTCTTGGAGGACTGACTTTTGGAAGTGTATATTGACTACTTGGAGGACTGACTTTTGGAAGTGTATATTGACTACTTGGAGTACTGACATTTGGAAGTGTTTATTGACTGCTTGGAGGACTGTCTTTTGGAAGTGTAGATTGACTACTTAGAGGACTGACTTTTGGAAGTGTATATTGACTACTTGGAAGTCTAACTTCTGGAAGTGTATATTGACTACTTGGACAGAGTTTTGGAAGTGTATATTGACTAGTTGGGGAACTGACTTCTGGAAGTGTATATTGACTACTTGAAAGACTGACTTTTGGAAGTGTATATTGACTACTTGGAGGACTGACTTCTGGAAGTGTATATTGACTACTTGGATGACTGACATTTGGAAGTGTATATTGACTACTAGGAGGACTGACTTCTGGAAGTGTATATTGACTACTGGGAGGACTGACATTTGAAAGTGTATATTGACTAGTTTGAGGACTGACTTTTGGAAGTGTATATTGACTACTTGGAGGACTGACTTCTGGAAGTGTATATTGACTACTTGGAGGACTGACTTCTGGAAGTTTATATTGACTAGTTGGAGGACTGACTGTTGGAAGTGTATATTGACTACTTGGAGGACTAACTTTTGGAAGTGTATATTAACTACTTGGAGGATTGATTTCTGGAAGTTTATATTGACTACTTGGAGGACTGACTTTTGGAAGTGTATATTGACTACTTGGAGGACTGACTTCTGGAAGTGTATATTGACTACTTGGAGGACTAACTTTTGGAAGTGTATATTGACTAGTTGGAGGACTGACTTCTGGAAGTGTATATTGACTACTTGGAGGACTGACTTCTGGAAGTTTCTATTGACTAGTTGGAGGACTGACTGTTGGAAGTGTATATTGACTACTTGGAGGACTAACTTTTGGAAGTGTATATAAACTACTTGGAGGATTGACTTCTGGAAGTGTATATTGACTACTTGGAGGACTGACTTTTGGAAGTGTATATTGACTACTTGGAGGACTGTCTTCTGGAAGTGTATATTGACTACTTGGAGGACTGACTTTTGGAAGTGTATATTGACTACTTGGAGGACTGACTTTTGGAAGTGTATATTGACTACTTGGTGGACTGACTTCTGGACGTGTATATTGACTAATTGGAGGTCTGACTTTTGGAAGTGTATATTGACTAGTTGGAGGACTAACTTTTGGAAGTGTATATTGACTACTTGGAGGACTGACTTTTGGAAGTTTATATTGACTACTTGGAGGACTGACTTTTGGAAGTGTATATTGACTACTTGGAGGACTGACTTTTGGAAGTGTATATTGACTACTTGGAGGATTGACTTCTGGAAGTGTATATTGAGTACTTGGAGGACTGACTTTGGAAGTGTATATTGACTATTTGGAGGACTGACTTCTGGAAGTGTATATTGACTACTTGGAGGACTGACATTTGGAAGTGTTTATTGACTACTTGGAGGACTGTCTTTTGAAAGTGTATATTGAGTACTTGGAGGACTGACTTTTGGAAGTGTATATTGACTACTTGGAGGACTGACTTTGGAAGTGTATATTGACTATTTGGAGGACTAACTTTTGGAAGTGTATATTGACTACTTGGAGGACTGACTTCAGGAAGTGTATATTGACTACTTGGAGGACTAGCTTCTGGAAGTGTATATTGACTACTTGGAGGACTGGCTTTTGGAAAGTGAGGTGATATACAGTTTCGGAACAAGTTACTCTAGTGCTGTCATTTACATACTCGAGTAACCAACTCAAACTTTTCAAAATCAATTTTCTATTAAAACTGTGTGTCAAAAATAAAATATTTGTTATTGGAATTACAATTATAATTATATTATTGGCATTTTTTATGGGTTATTTGTTAATGAAAACAAATTTAATGATCTACATAATGCATGTATAAACCAAGATGAATCTGTTTGAAATTCAATCCCATACACTGTAAGTTTGGGAGAAATCCTTAGCATCATTTTAGCAGTTTCTGATTGCAGAAATATTTAAGTACTTATAGTATATATATAGAAATATACACTGTAGTTCGGCAAAAATGAAAAGGAAAGACGTGGGCACATCAAAGTTTGTATTTGGCTGTCAACTCACGACAGAAAGCTTGAAGTTAAAGATCGGCTCAGTTTATTGAGAAAATACGACCACTTTCAGTTAGATTGTTTTATATTACTCTTATATAAGGCAATCACAAGGTCTCACACCTCTATTATCTCCCCTGAAAACTCACGGACCTAGAGACAAAAGGAAAACAGAAATTAATTCTATTTTTTCTCAATTTAGGCAATATTTATTTTGAAAAATAGGTTTTTCTTTGCTTTAGCATACATCTGCAGTGTAAAAGACAGATGATACAGAAAATCCCATGTTGATATGAGGTTTCATTCAAAGTTCACAAAACATGAGCGAGAAAAAAAACCAACCTGGCTAACTTATGTATTTTATTGTTTTAAATTACTGGTCTTGGTTATTCTGAAGATATTAAACCAATAACAATGTCTGCTGCCCTGCTTTGAAGCTCAGGTGTTGGAAAAGGCTATACAGTAACCCTATGGGAAAATTAATTGAGGTGTGAGACCTGAAGAGTAGCTAATTTTTCATCATAGTCACACAGACGCCTTTTTTTGAAGCCCGTTATACACCTTGATTCAATTGATTTGTGTGTTAGTTTCAAAGTAATGATTTGTCTGACAATTTCAACTAGTTGTTGGTACAGATGAAGAATGTGTTTGGCACATATTGTGTCCAGTATAGGCCCATATCAGGTATTTGATATAAATCTCATAGTAACATTTTCGAACAATTTGTGTGCATGTATGTATACTTTTTTGATAGCTGTGTAATCATGACAATTCATGTGATAAATAAAAACATGATGTTTTCTGGTGTATACATGTGCATTGTGTCAGAAGCCACATGTTTCTGTAAGAAAATATCACAGAGACAGCAGATATCTAATTTGATATATCTGATATCTCCCATATTGTTGATGTCTCAAATTTAAAGTTGTCAACAACTCATCTTTGTATGCCATACTGGACAGTGATCACATACGTGATTGTTGTTGTTGTTGTTGTTGTTGTTGTATCTTCCAACTATCAAGTTTCTGTTGGTGTTCTCCATATTTATTACAGAGACAAATACTGTTGATGTTCTGTTTAGGTGGAATTTCCGATTATTGTATTTCTGTTATCTAGGCGAAATAGGTGCAGTTCTTGATTTTTTGATTTTTTGACAAAAATAATTGAAGCTGTAACTGTAACCTCGAGTAGGTAACTTCCAGCACTAGAGTGACTTGTTCTGCAACTGTGTATCACCTCGTGTAGGTAACTGCCAGCACTAGAGTAACTTGTTCTGCAACTGTGTATCACCTCGAGTAGGTAAATACCAGCACTAGAGTAACTTGTTCTGCAACTGTGTATCACCTCGAGTAGGAAAATGCCAGTTCTATAGTAATTTGTTCTGCAACTGTGTATCACCTCGAATAGGGAAATGCCAGTACTATAGTAACTTGTTCTGCAACAGTGTATCACCTCAAATAGGGAAATGCCAGTACTAGAGTATCTTGTTCTGCAACTGTGTATCACCTCGAGTAGGTAAATGCCAGCACTACAGTATCTTGTTCTGCAACTGTGTATCACCTTGAGTAAGTAACTGCCAGTACTAGAGTAACTTGTTCTGCAACAGTTTATCACCTCGAGTAGGTAAATGCCAGTACTATAGTAACTTGTTCTGCAACTGTGTATCACCTCGAATAGGGAAATTCCAGCACTAGGGTGACTTGTTCTGCAACTGTGTATCACCTCGAGTAGGTAAATGCCAGCACTAGAGTAACTTGTTCTGCAACTGTGTATCACCTCGAGGAGGTAAATGCCAGTACTATAGTAACTTGTTCTGCAACTGTGTGTCACCTCGAGCAGATAAATGCCAGCACTAGAGTAACTTGTTTTGCAACTGTGTATCACCTCAAGTAGGTAAATGCCAGCACTAGAGTAACTTGTTCTGCAACTGTGTATCACCTCGAGCAGGTAAATGCCAGTACTATAGTAACTTGTTCTGCAACTGTGTATCACCTCGAGCAGGTAAATGCCAGCACTAGTGTCACTTGTTCTGCAACTGGCTATCACCTCGAGCAGGTAAATGCCAGTACTATAGTAACTTGTTCTGCAACTGTCTATCACCTCCAATAGGGAAATGCCAGTACTAGAGTATCTTGTTCTGCAACTGTGTATCACCTCGAGAAGGTAACTGCCAGCACTAGAGTAACTTGTTCTGCAACTGTGTATGACCTCGAGTAGGTAAATGCTAATACTAGAGTAACTTGTTCGGCAACTGTGTATCACCTCGAGTAGGTAAATGCCAGCACTAGAGTAACTTGTTCTGCAACTGTGTATTACCTTGAGTAGGGAAATGCCACCACTAGAGTAACTTGTTCAGCAACTGTGTATCACCTCGAGTAGGTAAATGCCAGCACTGGAGTAACTTGTTCTGCAACTGTGTATCACCTCGTGTAGGTAAATGCCAGTACTATAGTAACTTGTTCTGCAACTGTGTATCACCTCGAGTAGGAAAATGCCAGCACTAGAGTAACTTGTTCTGCAACTGTGTATCACCTCGAGTAGGAAAAAGCCAGTACTAGAGTAACTTGTTCTGCAACTGTGTATCACCTAGAATAGGTAAATGCCAGCACTAGAGTAACTTGTTCTGCAACTGTGTATCACTTCGAGTAGGGAAATGCCAGCACTAGAGAAACTTTTTCTGCAACAGTGTATCACCTTGAGTAGGTAACTGCCAGCACTAGAGTAACTTGTTCTGTAACAATGTATCACCTCGAGAAGGTAAATGCCAGTACTATAGTAACTTGTTCTGCAACTGTGTATCACCTCGAATAGGGAAATGCCAGCACTAGAGTAACTTGTTCTCTAACTGTGTATCCCCTCGAGTAGGTAAATGCCAGCACTAGAGTAACTTGTTCTGCAACTGTGTATCACCTCGAGCAGGTAAATGCCAGTACTATAGTAACTTGTTCTGCAACTGTGTATCACCTCGAGTAGGTAAATGCCAGCACTAGAGTAACTTGTTCTGCAACTGTGTATCACCTCGAGTAGGTAAATTCCAGTACTATAGTAACTTGTTCTGCAACTGTTTATCACCTCCAATAGGGAAATGGCAGTACTTGAGTATCTTCTTCTGCAACTGTGTATCACCTCGAGTAGGTAAATGCCAGCACTTGAGTAACTTGTTCTGCATCTGTGTATCACCTCGAGTAGGTAACTGCCAGCACTAGAGTGACTTGTTCTTCAACTGTGTATCACCTCGAGTGGGTAATGCCAGTACTAGAGTAACTTGTTCTGCATCTGTGTATCACCTCGAGTAGGTAACTGCCAGCACTAGTGTGACTTGTTCTTCAACTGTGTATCACCTCGAGTGGGTAATGCCAGTACTAGAGTAACTTGTTCTGCAGCTGTGTATCACCTCGAGTAGGTAAATGCCAGAACTAGAGTAACTTGTTCTGCAACTGTGTATTACCTTGAGTAGGGAAATGCCAGCACTAGAGTAACCTGTTCTGCAACTGTGTATCACCTCGAGGTGGTAAATGCCAGCACTAGAGTAACTTGTTCTTTAACTGTGTATCACCTCGAGTGGGTAATGCCAGTACTAGAGTAACTTGTTCTGCAACTGTGTATCACCTCGAGTAGGTAAATGCCAGCACTAGCGTAACTTGTTCTGCAACTGTGTATCACCTCGTGTTGGGAAATGCCAGCACTAGCGTAACTTGTTCTGCAACTGTGTATCACCTCGTGTTGGGAAATGCCAGCACTACAGTAACTTGTTCTGCAACTGTGTATCACCTCGAGTAGGAAAATGCCAGCACTAGAGTGAATTGTTCTGCAACTGTGTATCACCTCGAGTAACAAAAAGCCAGTACTAGAGTAACTTGTTCTGCAACTGTGTATCACCTCGAGTTGGTAAATGCCAGCACTAGAGTAACTTGTTCTGCAATTGTGTATCAACTCGAGTAGGGAAATGCCAGCACTAGAGTAACTTGTTCTGCAACTGTGTATTACCTTGAGTAGGGAAATGCCAGCATTAGATTAACTTGTTCTGAAACTGTGTATCACCTCGAGTAGGTAAATCCCAGCACTAGAGTAAATTGTTCTGCAACTGTGTATCACCTCGAGTAGGAAAATGCCAGCACTAAAGTAACTTGTTCTGCAACTGTGTATCACCTCGAGTAGGAAAATGCCAGCACTAGAGTAACTTTTCTGCAACTGTGTATCACCTCGAGTAGGAAAATGCCAGCACTAGAGTAACTTGTTCTGCAACTGTGTTTCACCTCGAGTAGGAAAAAGCCAGCACTAGAGTAACTTGTTCTGCAACTGTGTATCACCTCGAGTAGGAAAAAGCCAGTACTAGAGTAACTTGTTCTGCAACTGTGTATCACCTCGAGTTGGTAAATGCCAGCACTAGAGCTACTTGTTCTGCAACTGTGTATCACCTCGAGTAGGGAAATGCCAGCACTAGAGTAACTTGTTCTGAAACTGTGTATCACCTCGAGTAGATAAATGCCAGCACTAGAGTAACTTGTTCTGCAACTGTGTATCACCTCGAGTAGGGAAATGCCAGCACTAGAGTAACTTGTTCTGCAACTGTGTATCACCTCGAGTAGGTAAATGCCAGCACTAGAGTAACTTGTTCTGCAACTGTGTATCACCTCGAGTAGGTAAATGCCAGCACTAGAGTAACTTGTTCTGCAACTGTGTATCACCTCGAGGAGGTAAATGCCAGTACTATAGTAAATTTTTCTGCAACTGTGTATCATCTTGAATAGGGAAATGCCAGTACTACAGCATCTTGTTCTGCAACTGTGTATCACCTCGAGTAGGGAAATGCCAGCACCAGAGTAACTTGTTCTGCAACTGTGTATCACCTCTAGTAGGTAAATGCCAGTACTGGAGTAACTTGTTATGCAGCAGTACTAGAGTACTAGAGTAACTTGTTTTGCAACTGTGTATCTCCTCGTGTAGGTAAATGCCAGTACTGGAGTAACTTGTTCTGCAACAGTAACTGTGTATCACCTCGAGTAGGGAAATGCCAGCACTAGAGTAGCTTGTTCTGCAACTGTGTATCACCTCGAGTAGGGAAATGCCAGCACTAGAGTAACTTGTTCTGCAACTGTGTATCACCTCGAGTAAGTAAATGCCAGCACTAGAGTAACTTGTTCTGCAACTGTGTATCACCTCGAGTAGGTAAATGCCAGCACTAGAGTAACTTGTTCTGCAACTGTGTATCACTTCGAGTAGGGAAATGACAGCACCAGAGTATCTTGTTCTGCAACTGGATATCACCTCTAGTAGGTAAATGCCAGTACTGGAGTAACTTGTTCTGCAACAGTACTAGAGTACTAGAGTAACTTGTTTCGCAACTGTGTATCACCTCGAGTAGGTATATGCCAGTACTGGAGTAACTTGTTCTGCAACAGTTACTGTGTATCACCTCGAGTAGGGAAATGCCAGCACTAGAGTAACTTGTTCTGCAATTGTGTATCACCTCGAGTAGGGAAATGCCAGCACTAGAGTAACTTGTTCTGCAACTGTGTATCACCTCGAGTAGGGAAATGCCAGCACAAGAGTTACTTGTTCTGCAACTGTGTATCACCTCGAGTAGGGAAATGCCAGCACTAGAGTAACTTGTTCTGCAACTGTGTATCACCTCGAGTAGGGAAATGCCAGCCATAGAGTGACTTGTTCTGCAACTGTGTATCACCTCGAGTAGGAAAATGCCAGCACTAGAGTGACTTGTTCTGCAACTGTGTATCACCTCGAGTAGGAAAATGCCAGCACTAGAGTAACTTGTTCTGCAACTGTGTATCACCTCGAATAGGAAAATGCCAGCACTAGAGTAACTTGTTCAGCAACTGTGTATCACCTCGAGTAGATAAATGCCAGCACTAGAGTAACTTGCTCTGCAACTGTGTATCACCTCGAGTAGGGAATCAGCACTAGAGTAACTTGTTCTGCAACTGTGTATCACCTCGTGTAGGAAAATGCCAGTACTAGAGTAACTTGTTCTGCAACTGTGTATCACCTCGATTAGGGAAATTCCAGCACTAGAGTAACTTTTTCTGCAACTGTGTATCACATCGAGTAGGCAACTCGAGTAGGTAAATGCTAATACTAGAGTTACTTGTTCTGTTGTCACCGCTACTCCTCCTAAACCGCTTGTCGTAACTCAAAGGAAATTGACAGGAAGCAGAGGTATAATACCTAGTTGTGCATGTCTTGTTTGTATTCTAGTTCGATGATTTTTGACAGAGTTATGGCCCTTTGCCATTTTAACTTCAAATTTGTTGTTGCCGCTACTCCTCCTAAACCACTTGTTGGATTTAATGATACTTGGAAGCAAGCATCAGTATGATGTCTAGTTGTGAATATCATGTCTGTGTTCCGGTTTGATGATTTTAAAAGGAGTTATGGTCTTTTGAAATTTTAATTTTGAATTTATTGTCGCAACTACTCCTACTAAACCGATGGTTGGATTTCGATGAAACTTTGAGTTATTGCTCTTTGACATTTTAGCTTTAAAAACCTCTACGCTTCCTAAACCGCTTGTTTGATTTCAATGAAGTTTAGTAGGAAGCGTCTATATGATGTCTAGTTGTGCATGTCCTGTGTGCGTTTTGGTTCAATATTTTTTATGAGTTATGTCCCTTTGACATTTTAACTTCACTTTTTTTGTCGCCGCTCTTTTTAAACTGCTTGTTGGATTGACATCAATATGTTCCTACCACAACCTGGTCTATATCAATGACCTGGTGTATATCAATGACCTTGACTTATTTTTCAGACCAAGTTAATTAACACTGAAAATTTTAATTTATGTGACTTGTCAGCGCTACAGTGGTACATCCATGTCCCATGGACACATTTTCTAGTTCTACTATTGCTTTTGTCTTTTCATGTTACATAAAAACAAATTTCCGCAAGTCCTTAATGTTATCCAAAAATGTTCCCTATCCACTTCCAAACATATCTTAACTTTAAAGAGGTTGATGCACTATTTTCAAAAAAGTTTTATTTTAAAGGGCTCTGAAAAACTCGAAAAAAACTGAAAGAATTATTAAAATGCCATGAAAAATAAAGGAGATATGACCTATTGAAAAATTGCAAAGAAACATAAATGACGGCGGCCATCTTTGAACGATGATATCATTGCGCCTTTTTACCATATATGGCATATTGACAAAATGTATTTTAAAGCATAGAAAATGACTACAAATGAAAAATAAGCTTACAATTTATTCATTTTACATCTGTATATTCATTTTTAATGAATTTGCAGTTATTTCCTTTGCTTTAAAATGTATTTTGTCAATATGCCATTTTCCCCTGCTTATAATTCCCTTTTCCATCAAAATTGGAGGGATTACTTTTTATTGTAGGAATTACATTTAAACAGTTGGTGGTGGTAAATCTAAATGTCATCATTTTATAACGCATGGCCAAAATCGAACAGAACTCTACCTGTGGATACAGAGTACTGTTTCCCGTTCTGTCACATTAAAATGCTATACAGCCAAAATCGCACAGAACTCAAACTGCAATAAACATATTATTACTGGTAACTCAAAGCAATAGACAGAATAATGATACTCTGCTTTATACCAATAACATATAGCGGGAAACCAGTATGGAAATTAATTCGCTGGACACTACACTCGCCCTTGCCACTAGGTGTCGCTGAATAATAATAATTGAACGTTGCCCATAGACTTAGGTAAACCTACGCCTAAAAACTGTTATATTTAAAATATGCACAAATGTATGCTTCCATAATATGCTAACTAGTAACTAGTTTCCGTTGGGTCAATGTAATGAATAATAACCAGAGTCTATGTTTAGATGATGACTTGTCATGTGACTTGTCATGTGATATATCTCTTACTCTGAAGCTGAAAGCTCAAAGTGAGGTATTATGACAATTTCTTGGCCTTCATCCGTCCGCTAACACTTGCTTAAACGACTTTTGCTCTTAAACCGCTTGAACGAGTTTAACGAAACTTCACATGGATGATCCTTGTATCAATACCTATCAAGATTGTCAAAATTAGGACAACACGTCATCCAAGATGGCCACCATTACTACAAATAGCCGTGACTGTAAACAGTCTTCTTCTGAAGAACCACTAAACAGATTATGACAGTTTTCGTTTATAAACGATTACTAGTACAAGACTATCACGTTTGTTCAATTGAAGTCCCCGGAGTAAAACAAAATGGCTTCTTCTCTGAAATATTGAGAGCTGGATTTCTAATAATTTGCATAAATCATCAGTCTATGGTCCTCTACAAATTATTTTCAGAAAGTGAAAGTTCAAATTTGTCCTCGACCCAGGGAATTATGTTTATAAACAAAAACTTAACAATTTTAAAATATTCTTTCCGAAACTACTATATCTGGAGCTTTTATTTTGCATGAAGCTTTATTTTATGGTTCTCTTACATGTTTGTTCAACTGGTGACCCTGTGTAAAAAAAGAGGGCAAAAGTGGCCCTGAAGCACTCACCTGATGATCTTCGCAAAGATGAAAGAATTTGTCAAACCATCTTATAATTTCATGTCAGAAATAGATTGCACTTAAAGTGTTCCAGCCCAGGAAGTGTATATATTGCTACAGGGTGGTGATCTCAACAAATTCCAACTTATGACACAGGGCCTAAGCCCCCAGATGGTTAAATCCATTTGTTCATGCCCAGTTAGTGTATATATAGTGTTATAGGGTGGAGATCTCAACAGTTTCCAGTTATTTTTTATATGAAACAAATTATGTGATTCAAGCTTCAGCAAGAGATCTTTTACAGTTGGATGTTATGCTCTGGAAATGGAAATTTCCAGATTCTCTTAAATATATTTCCATGGAAATGCAAACGCACTTGCACACACGCATGCACGCATGCACACTCACAAACAAAATAACTAAATAGAGGACCATGATCTAATGTATTTGATATGCTTGCAGATATAATTGTGATCTAATATATTTGATATGCTTGCAGATATAATTGTGATCTAATATATTTGATATGCTTGCAGATATAATTGTAATCTAATATATTTGATATGCTTGCAGATATAATTGTGATTTGATCAATTTGGAAAGTCTAACTTATTAGAGTCGTTGATATTCGCTGTTAGTACAAATACTATTCTCAACTCTCTGGTATTTTTTTAATTTAAGGACTCGCTTTTCCATATACCGTTTAATCCCTAATAAATGCCCCCAGGGGTGTAACATTTTTGAAAATGGGGGCGTTTATTTGAGACAAGAAATACATAATTTAAACTTTTAAATCAGACATTATTTAATGATTTTCTTTACCAAGAAAACCAAAGTCTGCATGTCAATCAATCAATTAATGCATCGGATTTTAAGTTTTCTAGTGATTGTGTGTGTTCCATTGTGAATTAAACAGATAAACTTGCATCTTTTGGTAAGTTTTAAAAAAATAGGGGGGGGGGGGGGGGGGGGGGGGAGCGTTTATTAGGGGAGGGGCGTTTATTAGGGATTATACGGTATATCCTATTCTCAACTCTCTGGCATTTTAATTTCCAGAGCAAGCCGATGAAAATACAGTGAGCATGAAAAAGCTGCTACAGCTGAAGGAAGATCAAGTGAAGGAGGCCTTGCATCATTTAGAAGTCATGCGAAGAGGTTAGTTCCATATAACTGTAGATATTGTTGTCATCTAGGAGAGAAAATGCAGAATTATAGTTTGTTTATTCGACTGTATCTATTATATTGTTGTGCATATGATATTGCATAAGTAATAATAACGCTTGAAGAGAAAGAAAAGTTCATTTGGCGTCGGTATTTTCAAAGGTGAATACTTTACCCAGTATTTAAGTAACATGGTTTCCTATTCGAACAGAGAAGGTATTAATATATATTAAAGTGCAAGCTGTATTTCACATTTTGAAGCAGTCCAAGATAGGGAGAAAATATTTGCAGACAACCTTCGGACTAACTATGGCAAAGTGCCTAGCTATGATGAGAGACACAGAAATCAAACGTATGCATTCACTTCCTAAAAGGGATAGCTGCAACACACACTGATATACCATTTCTCTACATCATAACACGTTTGCCTGGAGGCACAATTAACAAATACACGCATACATATATACAATTATAGCTTATATGAGTGGGATCACATTTAAAGATTCAACCACACACACGCTATATTTTTAGACAGTGACAATGAAAGGTGCCGGATCACTAGGATACTGCGAATTCAGTAAATGGTATTGTCGCCGGTACACTTTTCTATCCGATTACTTCCCTTAGTCCATATGTTTCCAATAGCCCAAAGTAATTAGGTAAACTTTTTAGTTTCCAGTTACTTCCCTTTGTCCATACATGCATAAGTCCTTATGTAGTCCTATACAGTATATTAGCCCTATTATGTATATATTCATTACCTGTTTTAAATAGCATATTGTAGTCTACGTATTTGAGATATATATTAAAATCTATCACTATTTTATTGCACATTAATTTCACCAGTGCGTGTGTGTCAGGTGAACTGATACCTTAAGTAGATTGCTTAAGCTTAAGGGGATTATATCCCGCCATATAAGAGGAAACGGAAGTCCTTTTTAAAGTCATTGGGTCATGGGAAAGAAATGCGCCAGTTGCCATTTTCGTTCTTGAGAGAACAGACATGAAATATTTTGTCTCAAGTTATTTATTCTATAACTTGAATATATACTTCTGTTTTACAGAATCAAACTTCTTCGTATCCTCGATACAGAGCTTTAGACGTATTCCTTTCAACCCCCACTAAACCCTGTGACAGTATAATAAATAAATTCACAAAGCAAAATTATATATAGGGAGAAATAACTGCGAACAACCAAAGGCAGACAACCTTCAGACGAACTACGGAAAACCTAGCTATGGTGAGAGACGCAGAAATCAAACGTATGCATTCGTTTTCTAAAAAGGATAACTCCAACACACGCTGATATACTGTTTCTCTACATAACACATTTGCCTGGAGGCACAAATAACATAAGGATATCTCTATATCTCTATGTATATATACCTATATGAAAAAAACTTGGGATCTCCATATCTCTCTCTGTGTGTATATATATATATATATATATATATATATAAAACATGAGATCTCCATATCTCTCTCTCTCTCTCCATATATATATATATATATATATAAAACATGGGATCTCCATATCTCTCTCTCTTTCTCTCTCTCTCTCTCTATATATATATATATATAAAACATGGGATCTCCATATGCAAATTTTAGAATTCTGAGCAAGACCAGTATATATATGAGCCGCGTCACACGAAAAGGTCCCTTCGGACGCTTAGACGTAACAAAAAGTAACAATTTATGACGTCGGCCGGTAATTAATTAATTACTAATCAAATTTCTCGTCACTTCCGTGTTTTACCTAATTATTATATCATAGGGAATTTGTTTTCTTAAAGGGGTTTGTGCGGAAACGCCATTCTGCCATATTTCAATAAACCATATCCCAAAACCCCAATACACCATTTTAGTCGGTCATATATTACCCTTGTCGGCAATAAAACCTGTTCAAACTGGTCCCCTTAATTTTTCATGGGCGCGGCCATTTTGGAATGATGACGTCATCGCGCCGGATGCGCGCGCACTTCGGTAAATATCAAAATGGCGGACGCCGGCATGAATGAATCTTTCTCGAGTGAGAATTCTGACAATTCTTCATTAGATTTAAGTTTTGACGAGTTTCGTGGCAACATGGACAGGGATAATGTCGTAGGCTATCGTTTTGAGCCAGTCGGGTCGGCCAGCGGATCGTCAAGTACCGAGGAATCGGACAATTCCGACTCTAGTGACGAGGAAATCGTACCCCACCCACTGAAATGGACCGTCTAGACAACGCGGACTGGTGTTTGTGCGACTTGTGTCCGATTATGTCCACGGTGGACGATAGCTTGTGCTGCCGTGAAATTAGAAACATTCTTGATAAGGAGTTCAATGATGGTGTAAATCTCAGTTGTATTTGTTTACACGGACAATTCGAGTCTTTGTGCCTGGAACGAGAGGCTCTACGGATAGCAGCCATAACCGTGTCGTCCATGTTAAGGACCAACCTACCAGATCCCCTGACTGATAGGTAAATGCTATATGTTTTATGTATTATTGAGACCCGGCAGCACTTTTTTCTTTATAATCAGGGGCCGATATTTTGTCACTTTTTTTCCCGTTTGGCTGAGAAAATTATCCTAAAAAAATACAAAAAAAAACAACAAATCTCAACATTATTTCCCCCTCTAACTTTCTCAACATTATTATGTTTGGGATAGACATTTATAGAAGATCTAAAATGTACCTCCTTTGCATATTTGCACACTCAAATTTGTAATTTCTGCCAAATACACAAAAGGTAACTTGGAGCTCGACTTGTAAGTGTCGATTCTTACGGATGGTGAGAGGTGTACAGTACCGATTCTACCCAGGAAAAGTGGGTGGTCTCCCTCCACCACAAGAAATGGACCGTCTTATATAACCTTACATGTCTTACATGTGTTGAAAATGATGTAAAACACCATGCAAACAAACAAAACAAAACTTAAGTAACATTTCTGCCTGCAGTATATCTCGAAATCACATTATTTTTCCCCCGTTAACTCAAAAATCACGTGCTTTCTTTCACCTTATTAAAGGGCCTGTGCCTCTTCCCCTATTTCCGACATAAAATCCCTGGTAAGACCTTAGTAGGCTATTTGCTGTATTTAAATGAAGGTCTGACCCTGAAGAATGAATAATAGATCTTAGTCCTACTTTCACTTTCGAATGATTTAGGTTCATAATTGAACAAAGGAGAAATGTTGGACACTTTCAGTCATTTTAACGCGATTGTCCCTTGGAATATAAAACATGACAATCGATCCCGGTATTTTGCCTTTTATTATCCTCCAAAACTTTGTCCAATTTTACAGAACTAAATTTACATTCCATGGTAATAGAGGGAATTTTTCTCTATAATTTGAATATTGCAAATGGCAATTTCTTTTTCCATCATAACCAATTCTTTGGTGACACACACACCACTACAGTAGATATAAATAATAATCTGCACAAATTTATTTGTTATCAGGTTTAGTTTAAACATATTTATTTTACATCGATTGCAAAACAAGTTATTGCAACTTAGATTAATCAATATCGATGGCTTCCTGGGTAGAACCAGTAATAAGCAATGTGGATTAATTATCTTGCTCAAGGATAAATAACGTGGCCGCGGCAAGTATCGAACCCACGACCTCTCGATCTGGAGTTTGGCGCTCTACCACTGGACCACGCACTCCAAATTCACATGGTATCAGGTCTGTGGACATGCTGTAATATTTAGGATAAACAAAAGAAGGACAAACAAGTCGTTTCATAATTATAAACTATAAATTTATTGGCTTCAAGAAACATTTAATCAATCATTCTATGAATCATAGTAAGATTTTTAAAGGGACTGGAGATGACCTAGAACTAGAAAATTTATTGTTTTCAATCTAAGTGCAAATGAAAACCATATATATTGATGTTCATCATATATATCTGATGAGCATATATAATGCATTTAGATTTAACAAAGTCGCATGTTATCTTCCGGTTAATTATTGCTAATAAAATGTTCGGTCTGGAAAACTCTAGGAATCTGCTGTGTTTTGTTGCTAATTCATAAATATTAATTTGTATGAGGATTAAATTGATTACAGTGGTCAGTACAATTCAAATAATGTGTACTTCTAGTACAAAACAAGAATTTATAAGCTGTAATGCATCATATGAATTACTTTCAATAATTTGTTTATATAAAACTAACCGAGTCGTCTAGCTTTACCATGTTTACACACCAAAATATTTTATAAACAATAATTAAATCAATATCATATAGTTCATGCCAGGGTCCTAGTTTAGTGCATATGCACACTAAATGTGAAACTAACACATGATGCTGGTACCGCCTCGTGCAATTGTACCCTTCCCAGATCAGTAATGTGGACACCCATAATGCTTCGAGCACCTTCAGTCCCTTTAATCTTCAATATTAGTACCAATATTAACACGGACAGCAACAAACATTATAACATATCTACTTTGCATAATAAATTACTACCATAGTCAACGTAACAGTTTTAACAAAAACACATTGGATCATACTATAAAGAAAGCCTGTAACCATACCTATTGCAGTGGGTAGACAAGTTGGTCATTTTGGTGTCCATACTTTACATAAAACCTAATAATATAGCACTATAAAGCTGGACACACATCACTCTGGAGGTTTATAGGGAAATCCTTCACTTAATGGTAGGCGTGTTTTGTTTTGTTTTCACTCACATACACTCGTTCGTTAAAAAAACCCACACGTCTACAATCTTGTGAAGGATTTCCCTATAAGCGATCCCAGCTGTTAAATAATCTCTATATGAAAAACGTGCAAGAAAATAAAGTTTTATCAAATAAAATAAATAATTTAACTAGCATGTGATTTTTTTCTGGGTAGACAAAGGGCAAACAAACTATATTTTAATTTAGGTCTTACTGGGGTTTTCTATAACCTGAAACTTTTTATTTATAACTGTTTTTAACTTTTTCTATAACTAATGTTTAAATTAAATGATCTCAACGATTTCTTTTAATCAACGATTCATAGAAAGATGCTTGTTTTCAAATTATGAGTGGAAATATATCAAGATTGCTGTGTGTCCCTTTAACAATATGACTATTTACACAATCTTAAAAAGACAATAGCTTTTAATAACATTTGCCTTGCTTTTTCATCTATCTACAGGTTCTATAGACTGACTGCCTATCGCCAATTTACCCTGTGGGTTCACGGAAAAATGGGAAGGAAGAATAGACGTGTTGTTCCCGCCTGCGTTGTCAGATCTATACGAGAACGTTACCCAAATTTGGACGATGTACAGGAGGCTTACATAGGAATTGCTGACGCTTAGAAGACGCATGAATTAAAGTTTCATTCAAACCGTATCTACAAACAAAAACATTCTTTTGACCCAGTCATAGAAAAGTTAAAATTTTAAATTATCCTCCAACATGTGTCCAATTAATATATTTATTCAGTAAAAGACATCTTCATATTTTTTTGGATGAAATAAAATTAGTATAATATTTGTTGTTTGTAATATTATTTTTTAATATTTCTTTTATATAAACTATAATATTCGGATGGTAATGATGATGTTCTATATTAATATATCGGTTTTAATATACACGTTTCCCTTGCTTATGTAGTCCGCAACATATATCTGCTTTTTTTTTTTACAGATGTCAGTTTAGCATTAGACTCACAACATATTTTATGGCATATAGTGATGGTACAATCGTTTTTCTAGATAAAAAGTTTCTGCATCGAAGTTAGAATTATAACCAAAGTTACAGTAATGAGCTGGTATATATTTAGTTGAGGCTTGGTAAAAGTTTTTTTTGCAAAAATAAATATATCAAAAATAAATATATATTCAATGTCAAATACAAATTCAATGAATGGTGTATCTAAATTTTGGCACTGTAGACGAGAGTTCTCTCAACCATTTTATCATTAATAGGTTGCTATAAAAAACGAGTGTGTTACTTAGGCAAGACACTTCCATAGCCTATTCCATCTGATTTGCACATAGATCCGGTATTCATACATTGTATATATCAGTCTATCCACTGAGCACAAAGCGCTACTTTTCATGTTCATCCCCAAATATCGATATTCTCATGGTGACAAGGTCGTCCTTGCATGGTTTATCGGCACACGCAATGTTACGTGGAAGGCATCTACGCTGGGGTCTCTCTGGAATGACGTTGCCATCCTGACAAGCAACAGCCAACTTCACTAGATCATGTACATGATCATACGACTTTTCTTCATAAATCTTCTTGGCGATCCATTGTTTTGACATTTTGGGGAATTTTGTCTTGAACCTGAGAGTTCCCTTTTTGCAACCTTTCTTAATTTTCGCCTGCTCCCTATTTACGTTATGGTTGTGGTCCATTACAGCCAACTGTGTTCTGGCATTCATGCCCTGCATGCTGAAATGAAGGCGTTTTGGGCCGTACTTGAGTAGCAAAGAATGGTAGCTTTCCAAGTGGCCAGTGTGGCAAAATCTGCTTAGCTGTCGTATATCTTTGCGTAGTCTGACATCAAAAACGATCGCACTTAACGCATCATATGGCTTGGTGTTGGGTTTCAGCCACTTTGTTTTCCGAAGATCATTATTTTCCAATGGTCCATGCCCACACGCTGTCACGAAGTTCCCTGGAAATACGTTCTGGTTTGTGATGTGGAATAGGATGGATGTCCATTTCTCCAAAAGAACATCAGCATCTTCGTTGCAAGTAGCACATGCATACCACAAGTGGTTGACAACAGATCTACTCCAAGGTCCCAAGTCTTCACATCCTTTTTGTTTCGCCTTTTGTCTGACTTTTTTTGAGATTGTCTTCCCCATATGCCATACATTAAACTGGTGATTGATGCCGGGTCTTTCCTCTTTCAAAAACTTTCGAATTTGTACATGTCTATCAGTCGCAACCTCTCAATATCTAAATCCGCACAGTCTAGATTTTCTAAGCACTTTTTAAGTCCATGCTTTTCCATGCCCACGGAATTTCCTGTTTCTGTGCACTGCGCGACATAAAAATCCACTATTAGCTTTGTATCCATATCCATGAGCGTATATGTCCCGTACTTAGCACTAAACCCCGGTGAGTCGCACCTCCCGTCTCCTGCGAGCCTTTCTGTAGAATTATCACTCTCGTTTGGATGAAATGTTGGATCATGGTTTTCATTGTCTAGATAACACACAGATAGCTGGCTGTCCCCAGATGAACTACTGTTGTTTTCAGGCCCATTAATCATGTCACAGGTGTCTTTCTCTGGTAGTTCAACTATGGGCTGGAAGGCTGTAATACAACTGATGTCACAAACTAGTGTTTCTGAATGTAAATTTTTTGCAGGTGTAGATGTTAACCTCTGTGTGTATGTGTGATCTGAGAGAAGTGAATGACTTGTGACGCTAGACAATTCTCTATTTTCCGTCTGTATTTCGATGGATGCTGTGTTTGGCTTCTCCGTCTGAGTTCCAAAGTCTCTGAACACCTTCTTCATGTGCTTCATCTTCTTAGTTGGTGACGGCTACAAAAGAAAGAAAATGGTTAAAAATTATGATTTTTTACAGTTCCCAACGTTCTTTGTAAACTTGTTTAGGGCTATTCCATTCAAACATACCCGGGAACCCAGGAAAGCAATTTAATAAACATCTGGCCTTATTGGGAAACTAAACTGAAAGGCATAATTCTGTTTAATTGCCTAACAGAATTATGGCACTTATCCCTGAGTTCTTCATATGAAGTGAATGCATACATGTGTGATGTGTCATTAAATTCTTTTAGGGCCAATATAATGAAAATTTTAAATTAAAAAAAAACAAGTTGAGAAGCTTACATAAAAAAGAGGTCAATGACCTTGAAGCTCTACTGATAGATTTTTGATAGCTAGACCAGCATTCCTGTGAAGTTTCTTGAAAATCCGTCGAGTAGTTTCAGAGGTGTAGTCACTACAAGTTTTCATTAAACTCTATGCAAACAAAGATGGCTGCTGGCGGCCATGTTTAACGTCAAATCAATTAATTTTAAACAAGGATCAACATCATTCCATACCGATCATTTTAGAAAAAGTCCCAGATCAATATCACTTATTTGTTTTTTAAAAATCTATTTTTAGATTTGGCAGCCATCTTGGATTTCACATTCAACATGAATTTTTGCTAGGATCAACTAGACTTCATGGGCAACATTGTAAAGTTTCATGAAAATCCATTCAGTAGTTTCAGAGGAGTAGTCGCTACACTAAAAGTTTACGGACGGACAGACGGACGATGGACACCGCACCACAGCATAAGCCCTGCTGATCTCTGATCAGTAGAGCTAAAAACTGGAACCAATTTTTTCTAAGTATAAAAGTGGCCATACTTTTGGTTAAAATAAAAGCATGACTTACAGAACCTGGCCCTATGATATAGTCTTATGATATACTTGTGAAGTGTCAATGCATTATGAAGTTTTCGAGATACAAGCTTACATGCAAAACTTTAACTGGATGCAGACTACATCAAGTGATGACAAAAGCTGCGTTTTATTCTTCGAAAAGTCAAAACTAAAAATTGATTGTGCATAACCCCCACATTTAAACACCTGCAAAATACTCTCAAGGGAGGGAAATCAAAGATACTGAGTGAAAATAATTTCTATTTATAGTATTAATGACCTTCACCTTTAACCAAATGACTAAAAAGAGACAATTCTGCTGCCTTACTATGAGCCCCACTTTGGTTTTAAATAACAATGTTGCGTTGTAAACCTTCGCCTCTCACCGCTGCGGGTTCGAATCCCACTGGGGGTTTGACTTGTAAGTGAAGAATTATCGATTCAGACTGATGGCGGGAGGTGTACAGTACTGGTTTTACCCAGGAAAATTGGGAGGTCTGCCTCCACCTAAAAAAATCGACCATCATATATAAGCTTACATGTGTTGAAAACGACGTAAAACACCATACAAACAAAAGATCAATTCTTACCCCAAATGATCTGGGAAATTCCCCATCCTGCCAACACTCCTGGTTACCACTGAAACGTTCTGTCAACACATTTGATGGTCTCTGTAAAATAAATTTTTGATATTGGTCCGGAAATAAATCACAATCTATAACACCAAGCGATGATTTAGAGTTCATTTGAATATTTATTACACTAGTGTATTATAGTATTTTGTCCTCCCAGTGACAGTCTCTTACAATGCTAATTATTTGATTATCAAGTTACATGTATTACCTACTGTATCATTCGGAGTGATTTGTAATCTCTTTGTTTTATTTACATAAAATGTTGTAAGAAGTCCTCAGAAAGTGTAAAGAAACTTATATTTTGTCCTCCCAGTGACAGTCTCTCACAATGCTAATTATTTGATTATCAAGTTACATGTATTACCTACTGTATCATTCAGAGTGATTTGAAATCTCTGTTTTATTTACATAAAATGTTGTAAGAAGTCCTCAGAAAGTGTAAAGAAACTTTTCTTAATTCATTCTAATTGGTAAGTTGAAAGATGGCTTTATTGCGCATACATGCATGAACTTTACTCTGGTATGACAAAATGTATTTTAAGATGAGCTCTGGTATGACAAAATGTATTTTTAATATATTTGTTGATGTTGAAAAATTGTAACAGCATAGCATAATGTATTTCTAATGGTACAGTAATGTTTTAGTAATGTATAATTTAAAGTAAATTTGCAATTCTCAAGTTCATATTTGTTGGTTCACTGACTTTTCCAAATGGTTACAACTAAACCTTTTTACTTCACAGACAAGGTAAGTTTGCTTTGTTGATCCCGCTTCAGATACTTGATAGTATAAAGGACAATTTGCACTGTCCATCACCTCATTTCAGAATCCAACCAAACAGACTAACAGAAACAACATCATGCTATGCTGCATTCCTAGATTATGTGTCGACATAAATGCTTGGTTAATAAACTTTTATATTTTTACTTCATATATCTTGATGTCTGTCTACCCTGGCCCTTACCGCAGTTGAGACTGACACCAAGACGTTTCAAACAGAATGCCCAACAAAATCAGAAGTGCAACAATACTGTATACTTACTGGATTCACATTTTCTGTTTGTAGTCTGGAGAGGAGGACATTTCCTGTTGGTGGTGGTAGACCAGAAGGGGGGTAATTTTCATCTTGTAATGCATGTCTCGTCTGAAAAACACACACAAAAAAATACATGTTTAAATAGGGGTGTAACAATATGGTCTATTTAAAGTGTATTGCAATATATAGAATAATTCTGCATATCCTAAAAATAATTTATTTGTTTTTTGGTGTTTAAAGGAACACACGGCAATCCTGAAGTGTTTGAAATGGGTCTCGATTTATATATCCCAGCATCATTTTTAATTTTACCCTGGTTACATTTAAAGCGGTTGATGCACTATTTTCAAACACAGTTTATCTTAAAGGGCTCTGAAAAACTTGAAAAAAGCTGAAAGAATTATCAAAATGCCATGAAAAATAAAGGAGATATGACCTATTGAAAATTGCAAAGAACATAAATGGCATTCGCAACATCTCGTACACTGCTTCGCAGCATGACTCGAATGTAAGACGCAGGTTTCCATATTGGTAACGTCATACTAGAGTGACGCACGTCAAATTCCCGCCAAAACGAATTTGCGTTCAAAATCAAAGTTATCTTCAACATTTTGCAATGTCATTTAGCCGATTGCTCCATCTATAGTTTATTTACGTGAAAGTAGTGATAAAACCTTCATCTGTATTGTAAATAACAAACATTCAACTCAAATCATACATCAACACTATGACAAGCGGCCATAATGTTTATGTAGCAACAGCTTAGCAACAGTGCACTATTTTCTGTGCCGTTGCCTTCCGGCTAACAGAATGTTAAGATTTTGAACATACCGAAGCGCCGAAGAATGACGGGGTTGGCCGAGCGTTCACGATTGCATAAATGGAGGCAGCCATCTTTAAACGATGACATCATCGCGCCGTTTTACCATATATGGCATATTGACAAAATGTAATTTAAAGCAAAGAAAATCACTGCAAATGAAAAAAAATACTTAAATGTATACATTTTACATCTTTATATTTATTTTTAAAGGGGTTGTTGCATTATTCTGGAACTAGCTTCATTTAAAAGGGCTTTAAAAAACATGGAAAAAGCTGAAAGAATTATCAAAATATCAGAACAAATACAGGAGATATGACCTTTTGAAAATGTGCAAAAAGACTCCAATGGAGGCAGCCATCTTTGAATGATGACGTCATCGCGCCTTTTTCCATATATGGAAAATAGATAATAAATAGTGTTTAAAACAAAAACAAAATATTAAATTATAATTATAAAGTAAAATATGTATACTGTATATGCTCTTTTTACGATGTACATGTATTTGCAGTGATATTCTTTGTTTTAAATGATATTTATCAATATGCCATAAATGGTAAAACGGCGCGATGACGTCATCAATACAAGATGGCTGCCTCCATTTGAGATGTTTTGAATATTTTTAAAAGATCATATCTCTTGTATTTGTTATAATATTTTGATAATTCTTTCAGCTTTTTTCATGGGTTTTAAAGCCCTTTTAAATGAAGCTAGTTCCAGAATAGTGCAACAACCCCTTTAATTAATTTGCAGTGGTTTTCTTTGCTTTAAAATACATTTTGTCAGTATGCCATATATGGCAAAACGGCTTGATGACGTTATCGTTCAAAGATGGCCGCCTCCATTTATGTTCTTTGCAAATTTTCTGAATTACAAGTTGAGCTCCAAGTGGGATTCTAACTCGCATCGGTGAGAGGAGAGATGGTTACAATGCCACGTCGTTAACCCTCGACCACAGTGACAGTACAATATGCTTTTTTTTGTTCAAATCACAATATACTGGTGTATCAATTTGTTAACTGATCAGGTTAAACACCTAACAAATTTTCTATTTATGGTTACAGTGACCTTGATCCAAGCTCCCTTTCCATGAGCCGCACCTTTTGGTAAAGTTTTGTTAAAATACCCCATGGAAAACTAAATAATTTTTTATATTGATCGGAAATCAATTTTCTTTTTTTAGAAAAAGTGACCCCGAACTACATTCCCAAGCTTTATTTTCAAATAAGCTACATGCACAGCAAGTTTTGTGCCAATATCTCATTCCCAAGCAAAGTTATTGAGCAGAAACAGATTTTCTGTTTTTAATAACAGTGACCTTGACCCCATTGACCCTAAATGCCAATCTTCCTTTTAATCAGCTACCAGTACTGGTTCTTCCTAGGAATAAGTGGGTGTCTGTCTCCTCCTCAAAAACATTTACTGTCATATATGACCTAATATGTGCTAAAAATGACGTAAAACACTATTCAAACAAAAAAATCCCCATCAACACGGGTGTTGAATAATCAAACTTTTTGAGTTGTGAATTTCATTTTGAAATAAAAATGGGGATAAACAACAGCATGCAGAGAGCACAAGGTTGATTTTGTTTATGAGAATGCACAACCTGAGGAAAATAAATGCAGTATTTCAAAACAAAAGTTCATTATATTATTACGACATTTTTGTACAAAAAAGTTGAGTACCTTAATGTAACTTCGTTTATTTTTAGGTACGTCATTGAAATTCTAAAGGTAAATTATTAAACTGAAAACTTGCAGTCCAATATTGTTATTTTATTAGTTCCCGTCCGGACCAGAGGGGACTTCAGGTTTGAACCCCATCTGTCCGTCTGTCATTTTTTTGACCGGACTGTAACTTTGTCATGCATTGTGGGATTTTTAAACAACTTGGCACAAATGTTTATCATAATGAGACAGCATGTCACGCGCAAGACCCAGGTCTGTACTCAAAGGTCAAGGTCACAGTTGGACATTGCGTGCAACATCACATAATTGTTGATGCCGTCGTGAAGTATGGGGTGTTTCAAACTGATGTTGACCAATCAGCGGATCATATCAGTTTTTTGGTAAATCTCAGGAGAGGTCTGGCTGATCAAGACTATGGCATTATACAACATTGATCTTGCATCCATACCTTTCAAAGAACTTTCATCCATACTTTTAAATGTCTAAAATACTGTTACTGGAATATGACAGCTTTTATATTTATAATAACAGTACAGTATAACAAATAACAACTAAAAAATGGTTGAATTGTATTTTTTTTGGCCAATTTTGTTATTTCTAGGAGTATACATATGAAAAGGGAGAAAAATTAAATTCAGTTGTTTGGATTTAGACAAGTCCAATTGTTTTATGACTCTGTGTATTCCATAGCAAGTGAGAGACCCCTCTCAGAGAAGTCACAGTGGGGTTTATGATCCACATTTCCTGTTGACAGCTTAATCAGAAGGGGTTTTATGACCCTGTGTATTCCATAGCAAGTGAGAGACCCCTCTCAGAGGAGTCACAGTGGGGTTTATGATCCACATTTCCTGTTGACAGCTTAATCCGAAGGGGTTTTATGACCCTGTGTATTCCATAGCAAGTGAGAGACCCCTCTCAGAGGAGTCACAGTGGGGTCTATGATCCACATTTCCTGTTGACAGAAAGGGTTTTATTAACCTGTGTATTCTATAGTAAAGTTTTAGAGGGAGTTATGACCTTCAGTAACAGTCGACTGCACACAAAAAGTAAGCCTGAGGAGTTTTATGATGCTGCGTATTACGATACCAAGTGGTCACAGTGTTATAAAACACAAACATAATTAGATCAAAATAATCTTAGTTTCAAATGGTAAAATGCTTTGTGTGGTGTAGCAAAGATTATAAACACCTACCTGAAAGTTTCTGTTATTAACATTTTATTCAATAAAAAATGCTGTTTTGGTTCTATAATTGAAAAAAATAATTCAAAGCGTGTACATCAGGATTATTTAATTTTTTAATTGTTCAAATACATTATTCCTGTATTAAATTGACCATACCACCACCAAAAGAATTGCACCGTCAACTCTTACTGATGTTGTCCTTAGCGGCAGAACAGCCCGGTCCATGGTATCGGCAGAGCAGAGTAGCCCGGAATTTTTATTGATACTTTTACACAATATTATTAAACATATTCATATTAGCTGGGTAGACCAGTCAAAGTAGCAGGTGGAAATCCACGCCATCTATTGTCAAGCTTCAAGGACAGGGTGTCTTGATGGTGCATAAAATACACGTCACGGGAGCATCTTATTCTATAAATATCCTATGATAAACAAGCACACCAGACATCAAAAATAAAGTAGACTAGGTGTCTTGAATGCAGCTGGGAGCCAAGGGATTACATACAAAACACTTCTTTTTCACGGATATCTTTATCTTGAGGTCAGGTAGAATGAGGTCGAATATGTGACTGTGGTGGATACAAATTAAACTGCAAAATGATTTTCGATGAAAAGAAACATGTACTCTATAGCTACTAGTAAACAAACCTTGAATATCGTAGGAGTCGAACCACGCAACAAGTCGTACTGAATGCGACCCTCCATCCGTTCTACTCGCAAATTCTTTGTGAAGCAACTTCTTGCGAAATGCAGACTGCACACTGTAGCCGTGACTGTTTTGAATAGTAAATACATGCGACCACAGTTCGCCAACCACACTTTCCTTTGCGAAATGTCCGATTTTGCACTTGGTACATTGTGAGTTTTTACAACTGTCATACCACCAGACTCACTTACAAAATAACTAAGGCAATTGTACAGTGTTAAAGTGTGTATTAAGGTATATACCGCCAATACTGTCTAAGGTACATGTATTTCTCATTGTTTTCCTTTTCTAACTCTAGCCAAAGGCAAGCAGAGCTTATGTGATGCCAAGTTGTCTGTCGTCCGTCCATCACCGTCCATCGTCCATCCGTCGTTCGTTAGCTTTTGCCTCACTAAAACGATAGGACAGTCATTTTTCATCCAATCTGTACCAATTTTGACCAAATTATTGATGACAATAAAAGGTCGGTAAAATTAAAAAAACAGCTAGATCAAACCAGTAAAACAGAAGTTATGAGTCTTTGATTCAGTTAAATATGCTATATTTTGCCTCATTCAGATTAAAGTGCCTTCATTTTCATCTGATATCTACACTGATATGAAAAACAGTTAAGCTGATAGGGCCTTCATTTTTCGTCTGATCTTTACCAAACTTGGCCGGATTTTTGATATCAATGTAAGCAGCTCAAAGAATTTAGAAAACCAGCTAGATCGGATTAATTGAAAACCGCTGTATTTTGCTTTGTTAAATCTGTAGCTACTTATTTTTTCATCCAATTTTCATCCAATTATTGGCTCTACTGGCCGAAGGCTAGCAGAGCTTATGGGATGGCGAGTTTTCCGTCGTCGTCCGTTAACTTTTGCCTTGTGAACACACTAGTACCTACATTTATTATTTGATCTTTACCAAATTTTATTAGATTGTTAATATCAATGAAAGCTTGAACAAGTTCGAAAACCAGCCAGATCGGACTAGTTTCACCGGAGTTGTGGCCCTTGATTTGCTGAAAATTCTATATTCTGCCTTGTGAACACTAGCACCTCCATTCATTTTTTTATCTTTACCAAACTTGCACAGATTGTTAATATTAATGAAAGCTCAGATAAGTTCGAAAACCAGCCAGATCGGTTTAGTAACACCAGAGTTATGGCCCTTGTTTTGCTGAACAATGCCATTTTCTGCCTTGTGAACACTATAGGACTTTCATTTATAATTTGATCTTTACCAAACTTTGTCAGTGTATTTATATCAATGAAAGCTCAAATATGGCTGAAAACTAGCAAGATCGGATCAGTAATACCAGAGTTATGGCCTTTGTTTTGCTGAAAAATGCCATTTTCTGCCTTGTTGAACACTCTAGTACCTTCATTTATTATTTGATCTTTACCAAACTTTGTCAGTGTCTTTATATTAGTAAATCCTTGGGCAAGTTCGAAAACAAGCCAGATCGATATGGCCCGTGTTTTTCTGGAAAATGTCGTATTCTGCCTTGTGAACACTCTAGCAACTTCATTTATTGTTTGATCTTTACCAAACTTTGTCAGTGTTTTTGTTTCAATGAAACCTCAAACACGTTTGAAAACCAGCCAGATCAGTTTAGTAACACCAGAGTTATGGCCCTTGTTTTGCTAAAAAATGACATTTTCTGTCTTGTGAACACTATAGCACCTTCATTTATTATTTGATCTTTACCAAACTTTGTCAGTGTCTTTATATCAATTAAGCTCGGACAAGTTTAAAAACCAGCCAGATCAGATTAGTAACACCAGAGTTATAGCCCTTGTTTAGCTGAAAAATGCCATATTCCACCTTGTGAACACTCTAGCACCTTCATTTATTATTTGATCTTTATCAAAATTTGCCAGATTGTTTTTATCAGTGACAGGTCAGACGACAAGTTCGAAAACCAGCCAGATCGGACAGTAACACCAGACGTGTGGCCACTGATTTTTCTTAAATATGCAATATGCCATATTGGGAACCTGGGGTTGTGGGTTCAAATCCCCCTAGGGGCTAACTTTTTTTATGCACTGAAAGTGGTGCGGGCATATAGTTTACCCTTGTCTGTCCGGACGCACGTCACATCGTATGTCACGTCCGTACTTCCCGTTTTTACATTCAGGTTTTTAAGTCAATTTCTCAGATACCAAAAGCCGTACAGTTTTCAAACTTCATACACACTTACATCTATATGGCAGCAATATGTTCCTACCCGAAAGTCAATATAAATGACCTTGACCTATTGTTTACACTTGTTAGTTGATATCAAAGTTTTTCATTCAAGTTTTTAACATCAAAGTCCATTTCTCCAACACCATATGCCTTAGAGCTTTCAAACTTTACAAATGTTGATAACTACATGACAGCGATATGTTCCAATGAAAAGTGGGTCAATATGAATTAACTTGACCTACCTTTGGCACTTTGTTAATTTACATTGAAGTTTTACATTCAAGTTTTTTATTGACTCAGTTTCTCAGATACCAAAAGCCAAACAGTTTCCAAGCAAAAGCTTCATACACACTTACATCTGTAAGCCTACCTAAATCAGGTCAATATAAATGACATTGACCTACTTTTTACACTTTGTTACTTTACATTAAAGTTTTACATTCAAGTTCTTAAATCACCTGAGCCGAAATCACTCTTCTTCTGTCGTCCATCCGTCATCGTCGTTAACTTTTGCTTCAAACAACTTCTCCTCAGAAACTGCTTGGCTAATTTTAACCAAACTTCACATGTATGATCCTTAGATGAATGCTTTTTAGATTTGTTAAAATTAGGCCAGCCGACATCCAAAATTGCTGCCATTACCATATATGGTCTAAACCATAAAAAAAATTCAGAACAGATGGACAGATTGTTCGACACTTTTTCTTTTAAAATGATCGCCAACGCTTAGACTATCAAGTTTGTTCAAATGAAGTACTCGGGGTAAAAAATGACCGTGCCCTGGGGTCCCAGAGTTTGTATATTGGGATTATGCATGAAAAAATCTTCTTCTCTGAAAGCACAAGGAACAGAGCTGTCATGTATGACATGTAGCCCCGGGGGTCACAGTTTTACATAGACTTGTATGGGAAAAACTGAAAACAATTGTCTTCTCTGGAACTGCAAGAGCCAGATGTTTAATATTTTGCATTTGCTATAAGCTTATGGACCTCTACCAAGTTTGTTCAAATGGTGACCCTGGTGTCAAATTTGGCCCCGCCCCGGGGGTCACAATTTTACATAGACTTATATAGGGAAGAAAGAAAATCTTCTCTGAAACTACAAGAGCCAGAGGTTTAATATTTTGCGGTAACTATAAGATTATGGTCCTCAACCAAGTTAGTTCAAATGGTGATCCTGGGGTCACATTTGGCCCCGCCCCGGGGTCACAGTTTTACATAGGCTTGTATAGGTAAAAACTGAAGAAAAAAAAAACTTCTTCTCTGAAAGCACAAGGCACAGAGCTTTCATGTATTACATGTAGCATCAGCTTATTGTCCTCTACTAAGTTTGTTCAGTGGTGACCTTGGGGTCTAATTTGGTCCCGCCCCAGGGGTCACAGTTTTACATAGACTTGTATAGGAAAGAAAAACAAAATTTCTTCTCTTTAACTGAAACTACAAGAGCCAGAGGTTTAATATTTTGCATTTACTATAAGATTATGGTCCTTTTCCAAGTTTGTTCAAATGGTGACCTTGGGTCACATTTGGCCCTGCCCCGGGGTCATAGTTTTACATATATAGGCTTGTATAGGGAAAAACTGGAAAAAAACACTGAAGCACGAGGCACAAAGCTTTCATGTATTACATGTAGCATCAGCTTATTGTCCTCTACAAAGTTTGTTCAAATGGTGACCTTGGGGTCTAATTTGGCCTCGCACTGGGGTTGACAGTTTTACATAGACTTGTATAGGAAAGCATAAATAAAATCTTCTCTGTGACTACATGAGCGAGAGGTTTAATATTTTGCATTTACTACAAGATTATGGTCCTTTAGGTTATAATAGCCTAAATGAGTCTCCATTGCCCTTCCATAGTAAAGTTAGAATGTTGACAACCTGTTAAAAACTCAAACCTCGTTAGAATTCTGGGAAACTTATTTTATCATGCAAATAAACATGTCTGCTATTAAACATCAACAAGGAAATAGGGGCTTTAATACCTTCTAAGAAACATTTCTTCAGTTGTATACTAACACCGGGTCAAAGGTCAACACTATTTTTACCCCTTGCAATTTCATACCCTGTCTACTTTCACTTCTCAAATTTATATAAAAAACTGTCAAAAACATGATGAGCTGCATTTTCAAATATCAACAACATGTCCAGAATACAGTTATAGCCAAAAAATAACAGGAACCAGCACTAAAAAAAGTTTTTAAAGAAAAAAAGATTAGCACTCTTTAATACAGAACTACTTTCGACTGCACCAGGCAAGCACATCCTGTTGATTTAGTGTAATTAGACCTATAAGGGATTATTTTTGCGTCATGTTTTTTAATTAAACTGGTCGATTCAACCTAACAACTTAATAAAAGAACATTTTGACTTGTTTCGCAATGCCGAATGACTTCATCTTGAAATTATTGCGATTTACCTGCGCTTGACCATGCACTAAATCGAGTCGATTTTGTCGAGAAATTAAGAAATAATAAAAAAAGCAATATCTCAGCAACCGTTCAACATTTTCTCATCAAATCAACTCTGGTGGCTTTGTTTCACATCCCTGAGTATGTATACCACACATTTTGCCATATATCTTTCACAAAAATTCCAAAAAAATTAAAAATATCACATTTTTAGGGAAAATCAGAAAATTTGAGGAAAAGTTGCCAAAAACACTCTAAAACAGTCTAAAAGTCTGAAAATGATATTTTTTCTCTGTTTCTGAGTTCAACTCACCTATTCAAACAAAATAAATGCCTAGAAAATCATTTTTTATGCAAATCTGAAAAATACATGATTTCTCCTTATAGGTTATAATAGCCTAAATGAGTCTCCATTGCCCTTCCATAGTAAAGTTAGAATGTTGACAACCTGTTAAAAACTCAAACCTCGTTAGAATTCTGGGAAACTTATTTTATCATGCAAATAAACATGTCTGCTATTAAACATCAACAAGGAAATAGGGGCTTTAATACCTTCTAAGAAACATTTCTTCAGTTGTATACTAACACCGGGTCAAAGGTCAACACTATTTTTACCCCTTGCAATTTCATACCCTGTCTACTTTCACTTCTCAAATTTATATAAAAAACTGTCAAAAACATGATGAGCTGCATTTTCAAATATCAACAACATGTCCAGAATACAGTTATAGCCAAAAAATAACAGGAACCAGCACTAAAAAAAGTTTTTAAAGAAAAAAAGATTAGCACTCTTTAATACAGAACTACTTTCGACTGCACCAGGCAAGCACATCCTGTTGATTTAGTGTAATTAGACCTTTACCAAATTTGTTCAAATGGTGACCCTGGTGTCACATTTGACCCCGGCTCAGGGGTCACAGTCTTACATAGACTTGTATAGGGAAAACGTTAGTCTTCTTCTCTGGAACTTTACTATTATGGAACTTTACCAAGTACCGATGTCTCGTGTGCCATTTTTAGATAAATGGACAATTCTATGGACAAATTTATTTACAATAAAAAACAAAACATCTTAGTAAAATTGCACTAAACTTTTCGAATATAAAGGGCACTATTTCTGCCAAATAAATATTGTTTGTGATATTATGTTCATATCAATAGTGTTGCATTAATGTCATCTATTATATCAATGACAATGTTCATGCCTATAATATCCCTTAATAAAAACCAAGCCATTGAAATTCAATTAATTGTCCATTTATTTTCTAGCCATTGATTTTGCATTGAAATACAATTGATTTGTTTTAAAATAATATGAATAGAAGACGAAAATTCATTGAAACACCATTGATTTGAGGCGAAAAATGTAAATGAGGTACCATTTCTATGATGTCACAGAAAAATGGTAAAACAATGGTCTAAATATGCAAATGAGCTTAAATATAAATGGAATAACAATGGCAAAACAATGGGTGTTAATACTCCATTGAAAAACCATTGAAATAACAATAGTTTTTAATACTTCATATAGGAACACCACTGAAATACCATTGAAATACCATTTTTATGGGAATACCGATTTTGGACATTTAAGCGTGATGTTAACAGTAGTTTCACCAATTTTGTTTTAATGCAACCTTATTGGACATGAAATCAAGACACAATTTAGATTAAGCAGAAAGTCCAACAATGTGACACAACATAAAGTTCTTCTGGTTTTTAACAATCAGATCTTGAAGAACTTAACACTATTAAAATAGCATGATTATTGCAATCATTTTTTGTTTTTAGCTCTACTGGCCAAGGGCCAGCAGAGCTTATGGGATGGCGACTTGTCCGTTGTCCGACTGTCGTCTGTCGTCCGTTATTTTTTTTTAAAAATCTTCTTCTCGGAAACTACAAGAGCCAGAGGTTTGATATTTTGCATTTCCTATAAGCTTATGGTCCTTTACCAAGTTTGTTCAAATTGTGACCCTGGGGTCACATTTAGCTCCGCCCCAAGGGTCACATGTTTTACATAGACATGTATAGGAAAAACCTTAAAAAATCTTCTTCTCTGAAACTGCAAGAGCCAGAGGTTTAATATTTTGCATTTGCCATAAGCTTATGGTCTTCTACCAATTTTGTTCAAATGGTGACACTGGGGGTCACATTTGGCCCCGCCCCGGGAGTCAAAATTTACATAGCCTTGTATAGGGGAAAACTTAAAAAATCTTCTTCTCTGGAACTGCAAGAGTCAGAGGTTTAATATTTTGCATTTGCTATAAGCTTATGGTCCTCTACCAAGTTTGTTCAAATGGTGACCCAGGGGTCACATTTGGCCCCACCCCGGGGGTTACAGTTTTACATAGGCTTGTATAGGGAAAAACTGAAAAAATCTTGTATAGGGAAAAACTGAAAAAATCTTCTTCTCTGGAACCACATGGCACAGAGCTCTCATGTATTACATGTAGCATCAGCTTATGGTCCTCTACTAAGTTTGTTCAAATGGTGACCCTGGAGTCAAATTTGTCTCCGCCCCGAGGGTCACAGTTTTACATAGACTTATATAGGATTTCTTTTTTAAAATCTTCTTCTCGAAAACTTCAAGAGCCAGAGGTTTGATATTTTTCATTTACTATAAGCTTATGGTCCTTTACCAAGTTTGTTCAAATGGTGACCCTGGGGTCACATTTGGCCCCGCCCCAAGGGTCACATGTTTTACATAGACATGTGTAGGGGAAAAAAATTCTTCTCTGAAACTACAAGAGCCAGAGGTTTACTATTTTGCATTTGCTATAAGCTTATGGTCCTCTACCAATTTTGTTCAAATGTTGACCCAGGGGTCACATTTGACACCGACCCGGGAGTCACAGTTTACATAGGCTTGTATAGGGGAAACCTTAAAAAAATCTTCTTCTCTGGAACTGCAAGAGTCAGAGGTTTAATATTTTGCATTTGCTATAAGCTTATGGTCCTCTGCCAAGTTTGTTCAAATGGTGACCCAGGGGTCACATTTGGCCCCACCCCGGGGGTTACAGTTTTACATAGGCTTGTATAGGGAAAAACTGAAAAAAATCTTCTTCTCTGGAACCACATGACACAGAGCTCTCATGTATTACATGTAGCATCAGCTTATGGACCTCTACTAAGTTTGTTCAAATGGTGACCCTAGAGTCAAATTTGTCTCCGCCCCGAGGGTCACAGTTTTACATAGACTTATATAGGATTTCTTTTTTAAAAATCTTCTTCTCGGAAACTTCAAGAGCCAGAGATTTGATATTTTTCATTTACTATAAGCTTATGGTCCTTTACCAAGTTTGTTCAAATGGTGACCCTGGGGTCACATTTAGCCCCGCCCCAAGGGTCACATGTTTTACATTGACATGTGTAGGGAAAAAAAATTCTTCTCTGAAACTACAAGAGCCAGAGGTTTACTATTTTGCATTTGCTATAAGCTCATAGTCCTCTACCAATTTTGTTCAAATGTTGACCCAGGGGTCACATTTGGCCCCGACCCGGGAGTCACAGTTTACATAGGCTTGTATAGGGGAAACCTTAAAAAATCTTCTTCTCTGGAACTGCAAGAGTTAGAGGTTTAATATTTTGCATTTGCTATAAGCTTATGGTCCTCTACCAAGTTTGTTCAAATGGTGACCCAGGGGTCATATTTGGCCCCACCCCGGCCCCACCCCGGGGGTTACAGTTTTATATAGGCTTGTATAGGGAAAAATTGAAAAAAAAGTTCTTCTCTGGAACCACATGGCACAGAGCTCTCATGTATTACATGTAGCATCAGCTTATGGTCCTCTACTAATTTTGTTCAAATGGTGACCCTGGGGTCAAATTTGTCCCCGCCCCTAGGGTCACAGTTTTACATAGACTTATATAGGATTTTTTTTTTTTAAAAATCTTCTTCTCGGAAACTTCAAGAGCCAGAGGTTTAATATTTTGCATTTGCTATAAGCTTATGGTTCTCTACCAATTTTGTTCAAATGGTGACCCTGGGGTCACATTTGGCCCCGCCCAGGGTGTCACAGTTTACATAGGCTTGTATAGGGAGAAACTGAAAAAAATCTTCTCTGGAACTGCAAGAGCCAGAGGTTTAATATTTTGCATTTGCTATAAGCTTATGATCCTCTACACAGTTTGTTCAAATGGTGACCCTGGTGTCAAATTTGGACGTGCACCGGGGGTCACAGTTTTACATAGATTTATATAGGAAACACATTAAAGTCTTCTCCTCTGGAACTACAAGAGCCATAGGCAAATTTGGTCGCGCCCCGGGGGTCACAGTTTTACATAGACTTATATAGGAAACACGTTAAAGTCTTCTTCTCTGGCACTACAAGAGCCATAGGTTTAATATTTTGCATTTACTCTACTCTTATGGTCCTTTACCAAGTTTGTTCAATTGGTGACCGTGGGGTCTCATTTGGCCCCACCCCAGGGGTCATGTTTTACATAGACTTGTATAGGGAAAAACTTAAAAAATCTTCTTCTCTGAAACCACAAAGCTCTCATATATTAAATGTAGCCTTGGGGTGCCCAAGGTGTTACACTCTAGCACCTTCATTTTGTTTTTGATATTTACCAAACTTTGTCAGTGTCTTTATATCAATGTTGTTATACACAACAGAGTCCACATTTCTTGAACAATAACCAAACTTGCACAGATTGATATGACCATAATATTTCGAAGAAGTTTGATAATGTGCCAGTACTCGGGTGATCGATTTAGGGCCATTTAGGGCCATCTTGGCCCTCTTGTTTATATAAATGAAAGCTCAAACAAGTTCGGAAACCAGCTAGATCGGACCATTAACGGCGGAGTTTAGGCCTTGATTTAGTTAAAAATGCTATATTTTGAATTGTTAAGACGGCAGGGCCTTTATCTTTCATTCGATCTTTACCAAACTTTACCAGATTGTTTATATAAATGAAAGCTCGGAAAATTTCGAAGACCAGCCAGATCGGACTAGTAACAGCGGAATTATGGCCCTTGATTTAGTTAAAAATGCTATATTTTGCCTCGTTAATTTGATAGGGCCTTCATCTTTCATCTGATCTTTACAAAACTTTACCTGATTGTTTATATCAATGACAGCTCAGGCAGTTGCGAAAACCAGCCAGATCGGACTAATAACAGATGAGTTATGACCCTTGATTTAGTTAAAAATGCTATATTTTGCCTCGTTAAAATTATAGGGCCTTCATTTTTCATGCGATCTTTATGAAACTTTACTAGATTGTTAATATCAATGAAAGCTCGGACAAGTTCGAAAACCAGCCAGATAGATCGGACCAGTAACAATGGAGTTATGGCCCTTGATTTAGTTAAACATCTTATATTTTGCCTCGTTAAGACGATAGGGCCTTCATCTTTCATCCGATCTTTAAGAAACTTTACCAGATTGTTAATATCAATGAAAGCTTGGACAAGTTCGAAAACCATTCAGATTGGACCGTTTACATCGGAGTCATGGCCCTTGATTTTCTGAAATATGCTATATCTTGGCCTCATTAAGACGAAAGGGCCTTCATTTGGCCGGATTTCATTGAAACTATGCAGGAATGATCAGTACCAAGCCTAGTTGTACATAATCACTGTGTTCCGGTTGAATGATTTTGGCGGATTTATAGCCCTTTAAAGGTTTTAATATATAAACTTTGTTCTGACTAGTTCTCCTGAACCCCTGGCCGGATTAAACGAAACTTTTTAGGGATGATCGATTCTATGTCTAGTTGTGCAAATCATCGCCGTGTTCCGGTTGAATGATTTTTTGGCTGAGTTATGGACCTTTAAAGGGACACATGGCAATCTTGATTTTTTAAAAACTAGCGGCGTCCCGTTAGTTTTTCTACATAAATTGCATTTGTTCAATCATTAATGTTAATATAGGAATTGTATTAAGCCACTTGTTCTTGCATATTATTTTTTTTTGATATTATTGCACCAGTAATATATTAAAACTAATAGCATAATAAGACGAAATAGTGAATACTTAAAATTTTATTTATTTAAATGTCACCAGGGTAAAAGTAAAAATGATACTGGATATATAAATCGAGACACCCATTTCAAATATTTCAAGATTGCCGTGTGTCCCTTTAAAGGTTTTAATACACAAACTTTGTTCTGACTAGTTCTCCTTAACCCCTGGCCGGATTTAAACGAAGCTTTTTAGGGATGATCAATTCCATGTCTAGTTGTGCAAATCATTGCCGTATTCCGGTTAAATGATTTTTTTGGCAGAATTATGACCCTTTAAAGGTTTTAGTACACAAACTTTGTCTGATCTACTTTTCCTGAACCCCTCTTCAGATTTCAATGAAACTTTGCAGGGATGATCAGCACCAAGCCTAGTTGTGCATATCATCGTCACGTTCCGGTTTATAGATATTTGGCAGAGTTATGGCCCTTTAAAGGATTTTGATACCACAATTTTTTCTGGGCTAGTTCTCCTGAACCCCTGGCTGGATATAGACGAAACTTGACAAGGATGATCAGTATCAAGCCTAGATGTGCAGATCATCCCCATATTTTGGATGAATGATTTTTGGCACAGTTGTGACCCTTTAAATGTTTTAATACACAAGCTTTGTCCAGATTAGTCTCTTCTGAATTCTTTGCCAGATTTCTGCGAATCTTGGCGAGAATGATCAGTACTAAGCCTAGTTGCACCTGTCATTGCCATGTTCTGGTTGAATGATTTTTGAAAGACTTATGGCCCCTGATACTTAAACTTTATCTTGAGTCCACAGGCCCTCTTGGGCCTCTTGTTATTAAACAGATGATACACTTATTTATATGTGATAATCTGTAATATATGACTAATTCTGATCTGTCTCGGACTTCATTTTTTTCTCAGCCTCACCTGATAAACTGGATGAAATCAGGCACTAACATGATATTCTCTATTAATAAAAAGATTCAAAGAAAGAAATTCAACTGTAACATTTACAATTGATATACCCACTCGTGAAACTGTTGTTTTACTGAAAAACAACAAATATAACAAATAATATACATGTTTACTTTTAGTTTTTCAACTAATGTTGATGTTACTATAATATACCATTATTTCATTAGATTGGTACATGTATGTACATGTATATGCATATTATGCATGCTTAATAACAATGAGGCACAACTGATTTAAATATAAAAATACAAGTTCTGAAATAAATGGTAATAAATGGTTTTTAAATAGCTTCAAGAAATTCCATTTTGTTATGCTCCTACTGAAGAAAATGGTCCAAGTAAATGGTCCAAGTAAATGAACAGCATTTCAATGGTATACCAAGTGATTCGTTCTGAATCTTCAATTTCCTGTACCATTGAAAATGCATTTTTTTTAAATAAATGGAAATAAATGGTCAATAATCAATGGTTTTGTTGGCTATTTCTAAGAAGCACCATTTATTTTGCTTCAAATAAATGATGTTTCAATGGGTTTTCTGAAACAAATGGTAAAGCAATGGTATATTAATGGAATTTCAATGGAAAAATATCATTTCTTTTTGCTAAGAGACGCATTTGGATGAAAATTTCAATTAACCATATCCCATCCATTTTGGATTTTTTTTTCCAAAGATGGCTGACCAATAGCCCTTAACGGGGCATTCGGGTCCCTTGGACACATTTTCTAGTTTTATTTATTTTTTTAATATTTTTGTTTTATATCACAAGGGAGTGAGTGCAGCAAGGTCTCAGATTTTTGCTTGGCCCACTGGAGTCCTCTTGTGGGTAATCTGGTAAAACATAACACAAAAATGCATAACTTGTCCAAATGCGAATGTATTTGATTCTAATTTGATATGGTCATTTAGGCATTCGAGGCACAACATATACGTAACGGGTTTTGTCCTCCTGCATATAGTGGCCCCTTTGGAGATCTTGCAGTATTACATAGTTTGTGCCTAGTGACACTTACTCCTTCTATACCCTTTGAGACCTCAAGTTCATGTGTGATGTATTTCTTAGTTAGGATGTATAGATGCGCAATACGGTCTCGGATTTTGGCTCTGCCTGATGGTCCTCCTGAGGGGTAATCGGGTCAAAAATCAAATTTCTTATCTTGTCCAAATATGAATGGTTACGATTCTGGGTTGTTATGATCATTTAGGGACTACTTGAGCACAACAAGAGACCCGTCTACAGCGGGTATAACTTTGGGATCTTGCAGTAATTTACTATTACGAGTTTCGGACTTGTGACGTTAACTCCTTCTATACACTTTGAGATTTCAAGTTCATGTGTGGTGTATTTCTTAGCTATGGATGTATAGATGTGCAATAAGTATCTGCTGGTGCCCCATATAGGGCAATCTGGTAAAAAAACACACAACAAATTTCATATCTTGTCCAAATATGAATGCATTTGATTCTAATCGGTATGGTCATTTACGAAGCAACACATTTGTAAAACAGGTTTCACCCTCCTGTGCAAAGGGGCCCCTCTACAGGGGTACAATTGGGGAGCTTGCAGTAATTTACTATGTTACAGAGTTTTGGCCTTATGACACTAACTCCTTTTATATCATTTGAGATTTCAAGTTCATGTATGGTGTTTTTCTTAGTTAGGATATAATTTATGTAGATACGCAATAATGTCTTGGATTTTGACTTCATCCACCACTGGGGCCCCTTGTGGTGGTAATCGGGTCAAAATCACAAAAAATGTATATATTGTCCAAATGTGAAGGGTTATAATTCAAATTTAGATTTGTCATTTATGGGCTCGAGGCACAACTTATATAAATTGAGTTTTGACCTCCTGTATAAAGGGGCCCCTCTGCATGGGTACAACTTGGGGAACATGCAGTAATTTACTATAACAGAGTTTCCGCCTTGTGACGCTAACTTCCTGTAAACCCTTTGAGATTTCAAGTTCATATGTGGTGTATTTCTTAGTCAGGATGTGTAGTTAACCCCCCCCTCCCCTCCATACAGCCAGTAGAGAAATATAGGTCCTCTTGTTTAAAAACTAGTTCAGAATGTTAACATCAATAAAACGCTTTGCCATGCCCGACTCACGTCACTTATCCTCCCACCCAAGCCCCACAACTCTATTTTATTGTCGAGCCCGTTTACGGATCTCAACTTAGGGATGATCACAATGTTGTGGGGGCGTATGTGTGTCAGTTTGTCTGTCTGTGCTTGCAATAACTTAAGTGGTATTTTATATGTAGGTCCAATAGCCTCGGTGGTACATTTTGATTAAGAGGGAACCACTTAAAAAAATGACATCTTTATACCCCCGCTTTCACAAAGTGAAGTGTCCCGTCGTGTTGTGTAGCACATTTTTATTACTTGCATTCCTAACCCTCAAACAGTTTTGAATGGGTTGTTCCCAAAACTTCATATACACATAACCGTTGCTGACCTTATGTCCCTCTGCGTCACCCATTACAGAATTATGGCCCTTTGTTTGACTTAGAATTTAACCGGGGTATTCATCACCTTCAGCGATAGTTCTAATTTATTGGTGGGGTATAGTGGTTAAAAACATACAGGTTCGTTTTTACCACTTTAGGTTCGACAGTCCAAGTTTGTCCAATTTGTTGGTACCTCCTAAGGCTGTATAGGACACAGTATTAACCACTTGAGCTGTGGATGGATAAATGCAGCTACCGCTTAATGTTACAGACCATTTAAGAATAGTGCGTACGTACGTACGTCCGTCCATTCGTACGTGCCTTTGATTTTCATTTCTTAATATCCTGTTCGCAGGTTTTTCACCAGAAAGTTCATTATATGGATTCAACATCACTTGCACAGTTTGGGATTTCTGTGACATACTTTTGATGAAATATATGTCACATCTGGTCTCCGCTACGACATGCGTATCTTGCTTTTTTCTCGCAGGATGTTCACTAAACTTCACCCGAATGTTCCTTATATGCATCTCACATCATGTGCAAAATTTCGGGTCGCTTTGACCTACTTTTGACCAAATATAAGTCATGTCCGGTCTCCGTCAGTCTGTTTTCTTTCTTGCAGAATGTTCACCAATTTTCTCCAGAATGTTCCTTATATGCATCTAACATCATGTACACAACTTCCGGTTGCTGTGACCTACTTTCAATGAGTATGCATCTAACATCATGTGCAAAATTTCTGATCGCCGTGACCTACTTCGACGAAATGTTGGTAACGTTCGATCTCCACTATGACAGGATTTTCACCAAACTTCACTAAAATGTTCCTTATATTCATCTAACATTATATGAAAAATTTCGAGTCACTGTGACCTACTTTTGACAAAATATAGGTCACGTCCGATCTCCGCTATGACATGCATTCCCCAACTGTTAATGACATTAATTTAATATCTCTTGGGATTGACATTGGTGTTGGTCAAATAAAAAATCTGGACCTTTATAATAGGGCTCGACATGTCGGCCATGGCCTTCTAGTTTTATTTAGTTAGCTGATTCTCAGTCATAAAAGAAAGTGAGTCAAAAAATACTCATGTCAGACTAGAAACACTATTTGATTTGTTGAAATTGCTGTGTTTTGGTTTATAAACTCTGCAGCTATCATCTGACAACCAAGCCACACACCCACACCCTGACCCCACCACACCCCACCACACCACATCCACCCCTTACGGACACTATACAGCCAGTAGCGATAAGGGTATATTTATCTTGGGCCTCCCATTGAAATGAAAACGATCCCTCATATAAAAACTCCACAAAAAATACACATTAATTGGACTGAATCTTGTAGCCATGATCTGTCAACATACCAACAGATCGAAATTGTAATAATTAAGTTAATGCAAGACCGCATTACTATGATAGTAATAAGTAAAAAAAACATCCTAAGGAATTTACGTAGGCTACCGCTTAAACAACGATAATTTAAACAATGTATCGTGTTCCTTGTACATGGCTCATGAATTAAACAAATAATCATGTTTGTTAAAGTAAGGCATCCTGTTTGTTATTATCGATGCCGTTTAAAGTTTGTTTGTTTCATTTTACAGAGAAACTCTACCTGGAAGAAAACACGTCCTCTCTGGCAGAGATGGCGGAGTCAAGCTTATCTGTGATCGATCATTTAAAAAAGATGGTGAAGAAGAAGGAGAGAGACCTGAATACCACACAGAGGTACACTATTAATTATATAACATATTTACACTAATACAATACAGATATAATTATATAATAATACTTTAATGTGATCTTGCAATAATATAAATGATCTCTTTGTGTTCTAGTAGCTCGAGTAATAATGATCATACTTTGTGTTGTAGTAACTCAAGTAATAATGATCATACTTTGTGTTGTAGTAACTCAAGTAATAATGATCGTACTTTGTGTTGTAGTAACTCAAGTAATAATGATCGTACTTTGTGTTGTAGTAACTAAAGTAATAATTACCATATTTTGTGTTGCAGTAACTCGAGTAATAATGATCATATTTTGTGTTGCAGTGACTTAATAATGATCATACTTTGTGTTGCAGTAACTCAAGTAATAATGATCGTATTTGTGATGAGTAACTTGAGTAATAATGATCAAACTGTATTGCAGTAACTTGAGTAATAATGATCATACTTTGTATTGCAGTAACTCGAGTAATAATGATCATACTTTGTGTTGCAGTAACATGAGCAATAATGATCATACTTTGTGTTGCAGTAACTTGAGTAATAATGATCATACTTTGTAATAATGATCATACTTTGTGTTGTAGTAACTCGAGTAATAATGATGATACTTTGTGTTGCAGTAACTCAAGTAATAATGATCATAAAGTAATAATGGTCATACTTTGTGTTGCAGTATCTCAAGTAATAATGATCGTACTTTGTGCTGCAGTAACTCGAGTAATAATGATGATACTTTGTGTTGCAGAAACTCGAGTAATAATGATCATGCTTTGTGTTGCAGTAACTCGAGTAGTAATAATCGTACATTGTGTTGCAGAAACTCAAGAAATAATGATCATACTTTGTGTTGCAGTAACTCAAGTAATAATGATCATACTTTGTGTTGCAGAAACTCAAGAAATAATGATCATACTTTGTGTTGCAGTAGCTCAAGAAATAATGATCGTACTTTGTGTTGCAGAAACTCAAGTAATAATGATCATACTTTGTGTTGCAGTAACTCAAGTAAAAATGATCATACTTTGTGTTGTAGTAACTGGAGTAATAATGATCATGCTTTGTGTTGAAGTAACTCGAGTAATAATGATCATACTTTGTGTTGTAGTAACTCAAGTCATAATTACCATACTTTGTGTTGTAGTAACTCGAGTAATAATGATCATATTTTGTGTTGTAGTAACTCGAGTAATAATGATCATACCTTGTGTTGCAGTAGCTTGAGTAATAATGATCATACTTTGTGTTGCAGAAACTTGAGTGATAATGATCATACTTTGTTTTGCAGTAACTCGAGTAATAATGATCATATTTTGTGTTGCAGTAACTTGAGTAATAATGATCATACTTTGTGTTGTAGTAACTCAAGTAAAAATGATCATACTTTGTGTTGTAGTAACTCGAGTAATAATGATCATACTTTGTGTTGCAGTAACTCAAGTAAAAATGATCATACTTTGTGTTGTAGTAACTCGAGTAATAATGATCATGCTTTGTGTTGCAGTAACTCGAGTAATAATGATCATACTTTGTGTTGTAGTAACTCAAGTCATAATTACCATACTTTGTGTTGTAGTAACTCGAGTAATAATGATCATACTTTGTGTTGTAGTAACTCGAGTAATAATGATCATACTTTGTGTTGCAGTAGCTTGAGTAATAATGATCGTACTTTGTGTTGCAGTAACTTGAGTAATAATGATCATACTTTGTGTTGCAGTAACTCGAGTAATAATGATCATATTTTGTGTTGCAGTAACTTGAGTAATAATGATCATACTTTGTGTTGTAGTAACTCAAGTCATAATTACCATACTTTGTGTTGTAGTAACTCGAGTAATAATGATCATACTTTGTGTTGCAGTAACTCAAGTAATAATGATCATACTTTGTGTTGTAGTAACTCGAGTAATAATGATGATACTTTGTGTTGCAGTAACTCAAGTAATAATGATCATAAAGTAATAATGATCATACTTTGTGTTGCAGTATCTCAAGTAATAATGATCGTACTTTGTGTTGCAGTAACTCGAGTAATAATGATAATACTTTGTGTTGCAGAAACTCGAGTAATAATGATCATGCTTTGTGTTGCAGTAACTCGAGTAGTAATGATCGTACTTTGTGTTGCAGAAACTCAAGAAATAATGATCATACTTTGTGTTGCAGTAACTCAAGTAAAAATGATCATACTTTGTGTTATAGTAACTCGAGTAATAATGATCATACTTTGTGTTGCAGTAACTCAAGTAAAAATGATCATACTTTGTGTTGTAGTAACTCGAGTAATAATGATCATGCTTTGTGTTGCAGTAACTCGAGTAATAATGATCATACTTTGTGTTGTAGTAACTCGAGTAATAATGATCATACTTTGTGTTGTAGTAACTCGAGTAATAATGATCATACTTTGTGTTGCAGTAGCTTGAGTAATAATGATCATACTTTGTGTTGCAGTAACTTGAGTAATAATGATCATACTTTGTGTTGCAGTAACTCGAGTAATAATGATCATATTTTGTGTTGCAGTAACTTGAGTAATAATGATCATACTTTGTGTTGTAGTAACTCAAGTCATAATTACCATACTTTGTGTTGTAGTAACTCGAGTAATAATGATCATACTTTATGTTGCAGTAACTTGAGTAATAATGATGATAGTTTGTGTTGCAGTAACTCGAGTAATAATGGTGATAGTTTGTGTTGCAGTAACTCGAGTAATAATGATGATACGTTGTATTGCAATAACTCAAGTAATAATGATCGTACTTTGTGTTGCAGTAACTCGAGTATTAATGATCATACTTTGTGCTTCAGTAACTCGCGTAATAATGATCGTACTTTGTGTTGCAGTAACTCGAGTAATAATGATTGTAGTTTGTGTTGCAGTAGGTTGAGTAATAATGATCATACCTTGTGTTGTAATAACTCGAGTAATAATGATCAAACTTTGTGTTGTAGTAACTCGAGTAATGATGATCATACTTTGTGTAGCAGTAACTCGAGTAATAATGATCATACTTTGTGTTGTAGTAACTCGAGTAATAATGATCATACTTTGTGTTGCAGTAACTCGAGTAATAATGATCATAATTTGTGTTGCAGAAACTCGAGTAATAATGATCATACGTTGTGTTTCAGTAACTCGAGTAATAATGATCATACTTTGTGTTGTAGTAACTTGAGTAATAATGATCATACTTTGTGTTGTAGTAACTCAAGTAATAATTATCATACTCTGTGTTGCAGCAACTCGAGTAATAATGATCATACTTTGTGTTGCAGTAACTGGAGTAATAATGATCATTCTTTGTGTTGCAGTAACTCGAGTAATAATGATCATACTTTGTGTTGCAGTAACTCGAGTAATAATGATCATATTTTGTGTTGCAGTAACTTGAGTAATAATGATCATACTTTGTGTTGTAGTAACTCAAGTCATAATTACCATACTTTGTGTTGTAGTAACTCGAGTAATAATGATCATACTTTGTGTTGCAGTAACTCAAGTAATAATTATCATACTCTGTGTTGCAGCAACTCGAGTAATAATGATCATACTTTGTGTTGCAGTAACTGGAGTAATAATGATCATACTTTGTGTTGCAGTAGCTTGAGTAATAATGATCATACTTTGTGTTGCAGTAACTCGAGTAATAATGATCATATTTTGTGTTGCAGTAACTTGAGTAATAATGATCATACTTTGTGTTGTAGTAACTCAAGTCATAATTACCATACTTTGTGTTGTAGTAACTCGGGTAATAATGATCATACTTTGTGTTGCAGTAACTTGAGTAATAATGATCATACTTTGCAGTGTTCGACACTAACTTTTTGGACCTACTAGCCCCGGGGGCTAGTTGGTTTGGAATTTCACTAGCCCTCCTTAATTTCTACTAGCCCTGCTACCAACGGTACCAAATCCTCATTGTATATTGATTTGACGGGGTTGGTTATAAAATAACAACACAAATCAGATTCAAAATTTGTGACATCGCTGACAGCACCCTCCGTCACAATAACCTGATCTCGTGGCAGTCTGCACCTCTGTTAAGAAAAGTAACATACTGTGATGATTATTATTTTTAATTTATTATAGTATTTCTGAACAATGTACATGAGAAACACAGAAATTAGAAATTATTATGATAGAGTTTTTTGTTTTTTGGCTGGTGGAGAAAGCCCCAAAAATCGATCTATGTTTGCATCGTTTATAGCACGTTCATAATTCGCGGCATTTTCCGACGGAAGCGGAAACAACTACTGAAATCGTGGTCATAAAAACGCTTGAGAAAAGCTGTCTAGTTTATAAGGCGTAGTTACAAGCGTTTGTGTGATTCGGTATCGGGCTGGTATCACGTGGTAAACGAAAGCAAAAAGAAAACAAATGTCGTTTTACGCGGACTAAAAGAGCAGCAGTTTTAAGCGAGAATCTGCCGAACATTAATGATTAACAGTGCTTGAGATTTTATTTATATAATACCAACGCAAATTGGGTACGTGTTTGTTCTATAATCTACTAGCCAATCGGGCTAGCTAGACGATCGTACGTGTTAGCCCGACGGTCACTTTTACTAGCCCCGGGCTATCGGGCTAGCGTTAGTGTCGAACACTGCTTTGTGTTGCAGCAACTCGAGTAATAATGGTGATACTTTGTGTTGCAGTAACTCGAGTAATAATGATCATACTTTGTATTGCAATAACTCGAGTAATAATGATCGTACTTTGTGTTGCAGTAACTCGAGTAATAATGATCATACTTTGTGCTTCAGTAACTCGCGTATAATGATCGTACTTTGTGTTGCAGTAACTCGAGTAATAATGATTGTAGTTTGTGTTGCAGTAGGTTGAGTAATAATGATAATACCTTGTGTTGTAATAACTCGAGTAATAATGATCATACTTTGTGTTGTAGTAACTCGAGTAATGATGATCATACTTTGTGTTGCAATAACTCGAGTAATAATGATCATACTTTGTGTTGCAGTAACTTGAGTAATAATGATCATACTTTGTGTTGCAGTAACTCGAGTAATAATGATCATGCTTTGTGTTGCAGTAACTCGAGTAATAATGATCATACGTTGTGTTTCAGTAACTCGAGTAATAATGATCATACTTTGTGTTGTAGTAACTTTAGTAATAATGATCATACTTTGTGTTGTAGTAACTCAAGTAAAAATGATCATACTTTGTGTTGCAGTAACTTGAGTAATAATGATCATACTTTGTGTTGTAGTAACTTAAGTAATAATTATCATACTTTGTGTTGCAGCAACTCGAGTAATAATGATCATACTTTGTGTTGCAGTAACTGGAGTAATAATGATCATACTTTGTGTTGCAGTAACTCGAGTAATAATGATGATACTTTGTGTCGCAGTAACTCGAGTAATAATGATCATACTTTGTTTTGCAATAACTCGAATAATAATGATCGTACTTTGTGTTGCAGTAATTCTAGTAATAATGATCATACTTTGTGTTTCAGTAACTCGAGTAATAATGATCGTACTTTGTGTTTCAGTAACTCGAGTAATAATGATTGTACTTTGTGTTGCAGTAGGTTGAGTAATAATGATCATACCTTGTGTTGTATTAACTCGAGTTGTAATGATCATACTTTGTGTTGTAGTAACTCGAGTAATGATGATCATACTTTGTGTTGCAGTAACTCGAGTAATAATGATCATACTTTGTGTTGCAGTAACTCGCGTAATATTGATCATACGGTGTGTTTCAGTAGCTTGAGTAATAATGATCATACTTTGTGTTGTAGTAATTCGAGTAATATTGATCGTACTTTGTGTTGTAGAATCGCGACTAATAATGATCGTATTTTGTGTTGCAGTAACTCGAGTAATAATGATCGTACTTTGTGTTGCAGTAACTCGAGTAATAATGATCATACTTTGTGTTGCAGTAACTCGAGTAATAATGATCGTACTTTGTGTTGCAGTAACTCGAGTAATAATGATCGTACTTTGTGTTGCAGTAACTCGAGTAATAATGATCGTACTTTGTGTTGCAGTAACTCGAGTAATAATGATCGTACTTTATGTTGCAGTAACTCGAGTAATAATGATCATACTTTGTGTTGCAGTAACTCGAGTAATAATGATCGTACTTTGTGTTGTAGTAACTTGCGTTATAATGATCGTACTTTATGTTGCAGTAACTCGAGTAATAATGATCATACTTTGTGTTTCAGTAACTCGAGTAATAATGATCGTACTTTGTGTTGCAGTAACTCGAGTAATAATGATCATACTGTGTGTTGTAATAACTCGAGTAATAATGATCATACTTTGCGTTGCTGTAACTCGAGTAATAATGATCATACTTTGTATTGCAGTAACTCGAGTAATAATGATCGTACTTTGTGTTTCAATAACTCGAGTAATAATGATTGTACTTTGTGTTGCAGTAGGTTGAGTAATAATGATCATACCTTGTGTTGTAATAACTCGAGTTGTAATGATCATACTTTGTGTTGTAGTAACTCGAGTAATGATGATCATACTTTGTGTTGCAGTAACTCGAGTAATAATGATCATACTTTGTGTTGCAGTAACTCGAGTAATAATGATCATACGTTGTGTTTCAGTAGCTCGAGTAATAATGATCATACTTTGTGTTGTAGTAATTCGAGTAATAATGATCGTACTTTGTGTTGTAGAATCTCGACTAATAATGATTGTATTTTGTGTTGCAGTAACTCGAGTAATAATGATCGTACTTTGTGTTGCAGCAACTCGAGTAATAAGGATCATACTTTGTGTTGCAGTAACTCGAGTAATAATGATCATACTTTGTGTTGCAGTTACTCGAGTAATAATGATCATACTTTGTGTTGTAGTAAATCGAGTAATAATGATCGTACTTTGTGTTGTAGTAACTCGAGAAATAATGATCTTACTTTGTGTTGTAGTATCTCGACTAATAATGATCGTACTTTGTGTTGCAGAAACTCGAGTAATAATGATCATATTTTGTGTTGCAGTAACTTGAGTAATAATGATCATACTTTGTGTTGTAGTAACTCAAGTCATAATTACCATACTTTGTGTTGTAGTAACTCGAGTAATAATGATCATACTTTGTGTTGTAGTAACTCAAGTAATAATTATCATACTCTGTGTTGCAGCAACTCGAGTAATAATGATCATACTTTGTGTTGCAGTAACTGGAGTAATAATGATCATACTTTGTGTTGCAGTAGCTTGAGTAATAATGATCATACTTTGTGTTGCAGTAACTCGAGTAATAATGATCATATTTTGTGTTGCAGTAACTTGAGTAATAATGATCATACTTTGTGTTGTAGTAACTCAAGTCATAATTACCATACTTTGTGTTGTAGTAACTCGAGTAATAATGATCATACTTTGTGTTGCAGTAACTTGAGTAATAATGATCATACTTTGTGTTGCAGTAACTCGAGTAATAATGGTGATACTTTGTGTTGCAGTAACTCGAGTAATAATGATCATACTTTGTATTGCAATAACTCGAGTAATAATGATCGTACTTTGTGTTGCAGTAACTCGAGTAATAATGATCATACTCGAGTAATAATGATCATACTTTGTGCTTCAGTAACTCGCGTATAATGATCATACTTTGTGTTGCAGTAACTCGAGTAATAATGATTGTAGTTTGTGTTGCAGTAGGTTGAGTAATAATGATAATACCTTGTGTTGTAATAACTCGAGTAATAATGATCATACTTTGTGTTGTAGTAACTCGAGTAATGATGATCATACTTTGTGTTGCAGTAACTGGAGTAATAATGATCATACTTTGTGTTGCAGTAGCTTGAGTAATAATGATCATACTTTGTGTTGCAATAACTCGAGTAATAATGATCATACTTTGTGTTGCAGTAACTTGAGTAATAATGATCATACTTTGTGTTGCAGTAACTCGAGTAATAATGATCATGCTTTGTGTTGCAGTAACTCGAGTAATAATGATCATACGTTGTGTTTCAGTAACTCGAGTAATAATGATCATACTTTGTGTTGTAGTAACTTTAGTAATAATGATCATACTTTGTGTTGTAGTAACTCAAGTAAAAATGATCATACTTTGTGTTGCAGTAACTTGAGTAATAATGATCATACTTTGTGTTGTAGTAACTTAAGTAATAATTATCATACTTTGTGTTGCAGCAACTCGAGTAATAATGATCATACTTTGTGTTGCAGTAACTGGAGTAATAATGATCATACTTTGTGTTGCAGTAACTCGAGTAATAATGATGATACTTTGTGTCGCAGTAACTCGAGTAATAATGATCATACTTTGTTTTGCAATAACTCGAATAATAATGATCGTACTTTGTGTTGCAGTAATTCTAGTAATAATGATCATACTTTGTGTTTCAGTAACTCGAGTAATAATGATCGTACTTTGTGTTTCAGTAACTCGAGTAATAATGATTGTACTTTGTGTTGCAGTAGGTTGAGTAATAATGATCATACCTTGTGTTGTATTAACTCGAGTTGTAATGATCATACTTTGTGTTGTAGTAACTCGAGCAATGATGATCATACTTTGTGTTGCAGTAACTCGAGTAATAATGATCATACTTTGTGTTGCAGTAACTCGCGTAATATTGATCATACGGTGTGTTTCAGTAGCTTGAGTAATAATGATCATACTTTGTGTTGTAGTAATTCGAGTAATATTGATCGTACTTTGTGTTGTAGAATCGCGACTAATAATGATCGTATTTTGTGTTGCAGTAACTCGAGTAATAATGATCGTACTTTGTGTTGCAGTAACTCGAGTAATAATGATCATACTTTGTGTTGCAGTAACTCGAGTAATAATGATCGTACTTTGTGTTGCAGTAACTCGAGTAATAATGATCGTACTTTGTGTTGCAGTAACTCGAGTAATAATGATCATACTTTATGTTGCAGTAACTTGAGTAATAATGATCATACTTTGTGTTGCAGTAACTCGAGTAATAATGATCGTACTTTGTGTTGTAGTAACTTGCGTTATAATGATCGTACTTTATGTTGCAGTAACTCGAGTAATAATGATCATACTTTGTGTTTCAGTAACTCGAGTAATAATGATCGTACTTTGTGTTGCAGTAACTCGAGTAATAATGATCATACTGTGTGTTGTAATAACTCGAGTAATAATGATCATACTTTGCGTTGCTGTAACTCGAGTAATAATGATCATACTTTGTATTGCAGTAACTCGAGTAATAATGATCGTACTTTGTGTTTCAATAACTCGAGTAATAATGATTGTACTTTGTGTTGCAGTAGGTTGAGTAATAATGATCATACCTTGTGTTGTAATAACTCGAGTTGTAATGATCATACTTTGTGTTGTAGTAACTCGAGTAATGATGATCATACTTTGTGTTGCAGTAACTCGAGTAATAATGATCATACTTTGTGTTGCAGTAACTCGAGTAATAATGATCATACGTTGTGTTTCAGTAGCTCGAGTAATAATGATCATACTTTGTGTTGTAGTAATTCGAGTAATAATGATCGTACTTTGTGTTGTAGAATCTCGACTAATAATGATCGTATTTTGTGTTGCAGTAACTCGAGTAATAATGATCGTACTTTGTGTTGCAGCAACTCGAGTAATAAGGATCATACTTTGTGTTGCAGTAACTCGAGTAATAATGATCATACTTTGTGTTGCAGTTACTCGAGTAATAATGATCATACTTTGTGTTGCAGTAACTCGAGTAATAATGATCATACTTTGTGTTGCAGTAACTCGAGTAATAATGATCATACGTTGTGTTTCAGTAGCTCGAGTAATAATGATCATACTTTGTGTTGTAGTAATTCGAGTAATAATGATCGTACTTTGTGTTGTAGAATCTCGACTAATAATGATCGTATTTTGTGTTGCAGTAACTCGAGTAATAATGATCGTACTTTGTGTTGCAGCAACTCGAGTAATAAGGATCATACTTTGTGTTGCAGTAACTCGAGTAATAATGATCATACTTTGTGTTGCAGTTACTCGAGTAATAATGATCATACTTTGTGTTGTAGTAAATCGAGTAATAATGATCGTACTTTGTGTTGTAGTAACTCGAGAAATAATGATCTTACTTTGTGTTGTAGTATCTCGACTAATAATGATCGTACTTTGTGTTGCAGAAACTCGAGTAATAATGATCATACTTTGTGTTGCAGTAACTCGAGTAATAATGATCGTACTTTGTGTTACAGTAACTCGAGTAATAATGATCGTACTTTGTGTTGCAGTATCCCGAGTAATAACGATCATACTTTGTGTTGCAGTAACTCGAGTAATATTGATAATGCTTTGTGTTGCAGTAACTCGAGTAGTAATGATCATGCTTTTGTTGCAGTAACTCGAGTAGAAATGATCATACTTTGTGTTGCAATAACTCGAGTAATAATGATCGTACTTTGTGTTGCAGTAACTCAAGTAATAATGATCATACTTTGTGTTGCAGTAACTCAAGATCATACTTTGTGTTGCAGTAACTCGAGTAATAATGATCATACTTTGTGTTTCAGTAGCTCTAGTAATCATAATTTGTGTTGCCCTAACTTGAGGAATAATGATCGTACTCTGTGTTGCAGTAACTCGACTAATAATGATCATGCTCTGTGTTGCAGTAACTGGAGTAATAATGATCATACTTTGTGTTGCAGTAACTGGAGTAATAATGATCATACTTTGTGTTGCAGTAACTGGAGTAATAATGATCATACTTTGTGTTGCCCTAACTCGAGTAATAATGATCATACTCTGTGTTGCAGTAACTCAAGTTATAATGATTTTTGTTAGTGGTGCAGTAATTATTAATGATATTTCTTAGTGTGACAGTAACTCGAGGAATAATGATCTGACTTTAAAGTGATGCATAAACCCGAGTAATAATTATAGTACTTAGTGTTGCAGTAATTCGATTAATAATTATCTTTATTAGTGCGGCAGTAACTCGAGTTAAAATGATGTTAATTGAAAGTGATGTAAAAACGCAAACCACATGTTGCAGTAATTCCCTTAGTAATGATATTGCTTATTGTTTCAGTAACGCGAGCAATAACGCTATTAGTGTTTCAGTAACGCAAGCAATAACGCTATTAGTGTGTCAGTTACGCGAGCAATAACGCTATTAGTGTTTCAGTAACACGAGCAATAACGCTATTAGTGATTCAGTGACGCGAGCCATAACGCTATTAGTGTTTCAGTAACGCGAGCAATAACGCTATTAGTGTGTCAGTGACTTAATAATCGTACTTAACTAGAGTAAATCTACACACTGTATCTTGTGAGATCGTTTTACAATTGCATCCACCAATTCTTCCATTACAATTGTGGTGTTGTGGTAAACATGTTTGTTGATTGTTATCAGCAGTTTTTACATTACAGCGAGCTCCTTAATCTAAAGTCATTCATCCAGTCCACCGCTGCAAAAGAGAAAACAGCTAGATCGAAGCTTGAGCTATTCATCGAAGATCTCATAAAAAGGGCAGAAATGGCGGAGTCTGAGTTGCGCGCACTAAGAAGTGTACCTAGGGATTCACTGAAAATGGAAGTTAGACGGCCTCATAACGATACGATGCCTGCAACAATAAATGAACCTGTCATTGATTTAGTGAATGGCCTTGCTGGTGTTTCAGAGAGACAAATGTAAGAGTCCATATTTGTGTTTAGGTCTACTGGTCGAAGACCTGATGATGTTATATGGTGGTGTGGCTTAGACCTGTCGTCCGTCCGTACATATTTTATTTTTGGTATTGCTGCTACTCCACCAAGACTTAAAATTCACTTAAAATTAGAGATTTGTGCTGACCGTTTGATGTGTTGCTAATTTTGCCATTTTCCTTGTATTTACAATATATCTGCCATATATACAAATACAGCAGTTTGTGACTGCTACTCATGGAGGTTTGTTTAGCTAAATATCTCTATAAAATAATGGCAAATGGATACATTCTTAAGATGCGTTCTTATTATTGCTTATCATTATGGTTATTCTTGCAGTCAAAAACCCATTCTATATAAAGATGCAAAAGTCTTACAATTGTATATCCAGTAGAGCAATTGTTCCACCAGGAACTCTAGATTATCATATAAACATGACTATTTGTTCGTTTGAATGGTGTTTTAAGTAATTTTTGTACCATAACTTTAATGGTTTTCCTTTGTTCTTGCTAATGATATAATTTTCATAAACCTGAAGGTCTGAGCCTAAACCGGGCTATAAATGCCGATATATTTCAACCGTGCTATAAATGACAGATTCGGCAGTTATACCATGGTCTACTCAATTTTACACGCGCATAGTTGTAATGTTTACACACAACCTAATGTTTACACACAACCTGTCAATCAGATATGTAAAACACGACTACCCATTATCAAAACAGGACTCCTTGACATTGGATTTACCCAGTAATATACACGGCGATTGGCTGCAATAATCAAAACAAGGGTCACGCTCATCCCGTGTGATAATGCTATTTCTTGATTGGATCGAGCTGTTATTTTTACTGAAAACTGCAACGCCCTAAAACTTCTTGCACATGCGTAGTTGGATAAATGGCAATGGTACAAAACATTTATAGCGTATTTTTCTTGAATGGGATTTATACTTCGAGAAGCAGTATAAGAGAAGAGTATGATCGAAAAATTATGCTATAAATATTACTTATACGCCTGTTTGAAAACTCCATAGGTACATTGCCCTAGATGAGAGGAGAAACCCTATTGTTTTTGGGGCCAGTAGGTCAAAGGTCAAGGTCACAGTGATTTCATATGAAAATATGCATTCCGCACAATAACTTGAAAACCCATAACCACTCATGAAACTTCATAGGTACATTGCCATAGGTGAAAGGAGGAACCCTATTGTTTTTGGGGCCAGTAGGTCAAAGGTCATGGTGAACTTATATGGAAATATGAATTCCGTACAACAACTCCAAAACCATACCAAGTGCGCTCATAAAAAAGTACATTGCCCTAGGTGAGAGGAGGAACCCTATTGTCTTTGGGTCAGTAGGTCAAAAGTCAAGGTAACAGTGACCTTGTATCGCATCATGCATTCCGCGCAAATAACTTCAACACCATAACACCTACACTCATAAAACTTCATAAATACATTGCACTAGGTGAGAGGAGAAACCCTATTGCTTTTGGGGTCAGTAGGTCAAACATCAAGGTCACAGTAAACTTATATGGGAATATGAATTTCGCATAACAACTTCAAAACGTAACACCTACATTTATACAACTTCAAAAGTACATTGCCCTAGGTGAGAGGAGAAACCCTATTGTTTTTGGGGCCAGTAGGTCAAAGGTCAAGGTCACAGTGATTTCATGTGAAAATATGCATTCCGCAAAATAACTTCAAAACCCATAACATAACCACTCATGAAACTTCATAGGTACATTGCCATAGGTCAAAGGAGGAACCCTATTGTTTTTTGGGCCAGTAGGTCAAAGGTCATGGTGACCTTATATGGAAATATGCACTCCGTACAATAACTCCAAAACCATAACAAGTGAGCTCATAAAAAAGTACATTGCCCTAGGTGAGAGGAGGAACCCTATTGTCTTTGGGTCAGTAGGTCAAAAGTCAAGGTAACGGTGACCTTGTATCGCATCATGCATTCCGCGCAAAAAACTTCAACACCATAACACCTACACTCATAAAACTTCATAAATACATTGCACTAGGTGAGAGGAGAAACCCTATTGCTTTTGGGGTCAGTAGGTCAAACATCAAGGTCACAGTAAACTTATATGGGAATATGAATTTCGCATAATAACTTCAAACGTAACACCTACATTTATACAACTTCAAAAGTACATTGCCCTAGGTGAGGAGGAACACTATTGATTTTGGGGCCAGTAGGTCAAAAGTCAAGATCACATATATGGAAATATGCCTTCCGCACAATAACTTCAAAACCATAACACCTACACTCATAAAACTTCATAGGTACATTGTCCTAGGTGAGAGTAGAAACCTTAATGCTTTTGGGGTCAGTAGGTCAAAGTTCAAGGTCACTGTCAACCTATTTAGAAAGTGCATTCCTCATGATAACTTCAAAGCTGAAATACCTACACTTTTAAAACTTCATGCATACATTGCCCATGGTGAGTGGAGAAACCTTAATGAGTTTGGGTTCAGTAGATCAAAGGTCAAGGTCACCATCACCTTATATGGAAATGTGAATTCCACAAATGATAATCTTCACACATGAAATTTCATAGGTTCATTACCTTTGTTGAAAGCAGGAACCTATTGCATTTGGGTCAAAGGTCAAGGTCACTGACTTTATATGGAAATATGAATTCTACATGATAACTTCAAAAGCATAGCATCTGCACTAATTAAACTTCATAGGTTCATTGCCCTTGTTGAAAACAGGAACCCAATTTCTTTTGGGGCCAGTAGGTCAAAGGTCATGTCGGAGTGACCTTATATTGAAATGTGCATTCCATACAATAACTTCCAAACCGTAACACCTACATACATAAAGCTTCATAGGTACACTGCCCTAGTTGAGAGGAGGAACGCTATCTTTTTGGCGCCAGTAGGTCAAAGGTCAAGGTCACCTTATATGGGAATAGGCATTCCATCTGATAACTTTGAAATCTAACACCACACTCATGAAACTTCATAGGTATATTGCCTTTGGTGAGAGGAGGAACCGATTGATAATGGTTCAGTGGGTCAAAGGTCAAGGTGGCCATGACCTTACATGGAAATAGGCATTCCTCATGATAGCTTCGAAACAATAACACCTACACTCAAGAAATTGTATAGGTATATTGATTTTGGGCCATTGGTAAAGAACAAGGTCACTGTGACATTATATGGAAATAGGCATTTATGTGCGATAACTTCGAAACCATAACACCTACACTCATGAAACTTCATAGATACATTGCCCTTGGGTGAGAGAAAATATTGTTTTTCATTGGGGTTAGCAGGTCACGGTCAAGGTCGCTATGATCTTATATGGTAATATGCTTTCTGTGCGATAACATCAAAACCATAACACCCCCACTCATGAAACTTCGTATGTGTATTGACTTGGCAAGAGAAAGAACCTTATTGTCTTTGGGGTCAGTATGCCAAAGGTCAAGGTCGCCATGATCTTATATAGAAATACACATTCCACCAAATAACTGTGTAACCACAACACTCACACTCATGAAACTTCTTTTTTGGTCAGAGGAGGAACCCTGTTGATTTTGGCTTAGTAGGTCAAAGGTCAAGGTCACCATGTCCTCATATGGACATACACATTCCATGAAATATGATACCCACACTTATTAAACTTCTTGGGTGCTTTGTCCTTGGTGAGAGGAGAAAGCCTATTACTTTTGGGTTCAGCTGAACTGAGTCACATTGAACTGACAAGGTCACACAGAACTGATTGACTGAATCCTAAGACATTTCCTCACTGTAACTTGTAACTATTAGACCTACAATGTTGAAACTTTACAGAAATAGTACCCATGTTAAAACAACAATCCATATTGATTTTAAGCTTAGTAGGTCAGATGCCAAGGTCACTGTGACCTGATCATGACACCTGTTATTCACGAACCATTTGATATACGGTCTTGAAACTTTATACAAATAATTCTCTTGGTTAAACAACATCCCCTATCAGTTATTTTTTTGTTAGAAGGTCAGGGTTATATTGACCGGACACCTAGGAAATTCTTTTAACTTAAAAACTTTAGGAAATGGGCGTATAATGCCCCGTTAGGCGGCGCTCTTGTTAACACATGTTAGGCCATATATGACGGTTGAATTTTTTAGGTAGAGGCAAGCCACCCTGTTTTTCCTGGGTAGAACCAGTACTGAATACCTCCCGCTGTCCGATTCTGTTTCCACTCACATATCTATTTCTTAAAATGGGAACTGCTTACAAAACTCTTCCTCTTGATCATAATGTAATGTTATAGCATTAGCTCTCTTGTTAATATAAATTAAGAACAATGCAGCAATATATTTTTCAGCATGCCTTTATTTCAGTCTGTTAACAAAACACATTTCTTTTCAGTCTTCCAGCCCGAATATCGCCAAAGAAACCACCGAGAAAGAAATACTCAAATACACTAAATAAAGCAGAAAACAGCAAAATGTTAAGAGAAGATTTTATTCACGGATTCAGGCAGAACAATGATGTTACAAACACTTACTTAGATACCAACATGCTTACAACGCAAGCTGAAATTCACCATCAAAATAAAACCATTGACAAACAAAATAGACATGGCAATAAGGCAAGTTCTTATGGTGGTATAAAGGCTACTAATAATAGACATGTAGATGAACCAAACTTAAGTTACCATTATGCAGGAGTTAACACGGGTCAGATATCAGAAGAACACGTTTCTTCAAACAAAAAGTATGCTAAGGAGGAACCAGAATGTGAGGAACGCACAAAGAGAGGATTAAACAGATTTCCACCACAGCTAAGAAGAAAGACTACAAAATCACCAACTGTAAGTTTAAGGATTATTTCCCCTATTGAAACTGTATTGAATGGATAAAAAAACAGAAAAAGCATATTCTTAAATAATGAACTGCATACGCATCACGGTGGCGAAACCATATGCCTTTATGATGAGGTTCACTACAAAAAAAGAATCCAACAAAATGTGTGTTTGCTTCTTAACTTTCTTAATATTTAACGATTTTGGTCAGCTAAAGCGCAGATACTCTACAAAGTGAGCTCTTTCCACCTCCACAAATGGTAATTTGATTCACTCAAAATACTTTCTGAGATTAGCTCTCCCACAATGTCACTGGCATACACTTTCTTTCATTTCCATAAAACGGAAATACACAATGCAGTGACAAAACTATTTGAGTTTACTACAAAAAAATCATAATGTCAGCCATTTAAACAAGATGGATTTTACTTAAAAGTTGTATTTCTGTGCTTTTTCTTGATAAAGAATGTGTTCGAAAATTTGAAGAAGAGATACTATTTATTTAATATTGAATTAACTTTCCTTTTAAAAGACTATACAGATACGAATATTTGAGTTTATACTGAGTTCAACTAAAAAATGAAAACTTTTGATGGTTATCATTTTTGGGGAAATATATATGCTATAAACAAATATAACAAACACACAATGGTTTATCAGGGTTCCTAATATAATCTGACAATTTAGTAAATAATATATTATAAATCCATGTGCATGTTACTTACTGTATACGTCATGTGAATAGGTTAATTTGGATGATTTTGACCAAACTTTACATGGATGATGCTGAGGTAAAAATGGCCATGCCCCGGGGGTCTACATTTTGTATATGGAGATATTGCTGTTACTAAAAACAGATTTTTTTTTTTCGCTAACTAACTTTTGTTAACAATGAGATATTGCGACGAAATTGGCTGTGTATATGTAGCTTATATGGAAAGGAAGCTTGGGATTGCATTTGAGGTCTCTTGGGTCAAGGCTACTAGAAATAAAAAATAAAGTTTGTTTTTTTACTCTTTGCGAAGATCATCTGGTGAGTGATCTTGTTTGGAGCCATATTTTGATGGTCTATTTAATATGTGGATCAAAGGTCTTGAAGGACCATCCGTTGCCACAGCTTATTACTTTACATAGTAACAAATAATATTGATATATTGATATTCATAAGTGTAAATCTATTGTTTTAAACTGCTGTAAGAAAAATTACGCCTTCTTTGTCTGAATGTAACAATCTAAGTGTGTTGAAAGTATCCTTGCGAAAGAATGAAAAAGACCGTTCCCCCTACAACTCCTCTGCCTCACTGGGGTCAAGGTCAAGGTTGCTGTTACTAAAATATAAAGATGGTAGGATCATAACGTTTGCTAGGAATGAAATATTGCAATGAATCTTGTTGTGTAAGTACATGTAGCTTATATGATAATGGTATATGGGATTGTATTTGATTTCACTGGGGTCATGGTCACTGTTACTAAAAATAGAAAAATGGTATGCTCATAACTTTTGCTAGGAATGAGATATTGCTACAAATTGTGTTGTGTAAGTAGATGTAGCTTATATGATAATGGTATATGGGATTGCATTTGAGGTCACTAGGGTCAAGGTCAATGTTTCTAGAATAAAATAAATGGTTTCTGGGCAATAACTTAGTTAGGAATAAGATATTGAAACAAAACTTGATTTGTAATCTGATATGGAAAGGAAGCTTGGGATTAAGATGGATGCCATGCACGCAAAAAGATGGATGCCATAATAAGATATCAATCAGCCATTACATAATTTAACAAAACTTGTTTTCACTATAGGAAACCAGTCTCTGTGATGATGGTGTTGAGGAAAGACAGAGAGAAAGATGGCAGGGGCATGATACTAGGAGTAATGGTGCATTGTTTTTCTATCAAATTTGCTATAAAATGAATTCTGCAATTATCTTTAATGTTGTATCCATTTTTATCATTGTATCCATCTTTAATGTTGTATCCATCTTTAATGTTGTATCCATCTTTAACGTTGTATCCTTTAAATACTTGGACAATCTTATTCAAAACCGTTAATTATTATCTTCATTGCTGAATGAAACTAATGGTTCTGTCTCAAAGAGTGTCCTTGTTTTACAGCAGACGATAATGACAACTATACAGATTTAGATGAGGAAACAGACGAGTTCGGTGATGGTTTTAGTGAAATAATGGACGAGGATGGTATACTGTGGGAGGTTAACGCTGACACACTACCCGATGTGTCAGACTCTGAATTTGATAGGGTAACAACACCATACTCACATAATTGTGGTTAATTGATATTTGCAATTTAGATAATAGTTCGTGTCCAACTTCTTGTTTAATTTTGAGTCAGTCATGGTGTCATAATTGCTGTGTAGTAAGGTGTATCCTAGTCTAAATATACAGATATCATACAGCAGTTTTTTCATGTCTAATCTTCATATTCATTGCTGCTGTGATGTCTAAATTCCGATGTTCAAAAACCGTAGCAAGTGCAGAATATTTAAATATCCATGTTGTTGGCTTAAAATATAAATAAGAGAAGAAAAATCTAAAAAAAAAAAAAAAAAAAATAGTAATAATAATGAAAATATAAAAAAAAACAAGTCGAAACGCACATATTACTGTTGATTATCGCATAAAAAAAGAGCATATTTTATTTTCGAAAAAAAATCTGCTTCCTAGTATAGTACGCCATCTTGTTTTTCAAATGAAAGTTAAACTGAAACCTGAATCGCTGTGGCCGATCCTTTTTTTTTTTTTTTACATTACTCCCAACGTTACAAATTTTGTCTATTCAGACATTTGTAAATTATTTATGCATATGTAGTTGAACTTCTCAATCGGAGCTACTCTGCCTTTAACAGTAACTAAAATGGCATTTAAAAACTACATCTCAATGGAAATACATTCTTACTGATAAGTTAGGAAGCAATGAATGTTGTTATTTTAAATTGAAATAGATCAATTAATGATTGTATTTATTGCTTGTACAATAAATTACACCCTAATCAGTCATTTACATGTAAAACTTTACTCTCAGTCGTCCGTCATGGATTGCATGTCGATCCGTGCTAAGTGTTTCTGAGCTTAAAGTGAAAGACTCCGCATTTTGACGAAAAATAAAAAACGTTAAATAAAATAATGGCAAGAAACATGAAATATCGAATTTGTTCGAGTTCTTTATTTTTATGACCCCTGTGTCGAAGACCCGGTGGCATCTAGTGATTGTAGTTTTTTTATTCATCTGTACGTTCGTCTTTCACGTTCCGTGTCTTGTGTCTTCAAACTCACTATACGGAATTTCATCAAAATTCAAACAGAATAAATGTTAATCGCAATGAGAAGGTGTGGGCGTGCATGAATCAGGTCCATACCTCAAAGGACAAATGATTCAAGTTCGTGTCTCGGCCATAACTTTGAAGTCCTCAAAGAATTTATGAAACTTCATACAAATTATAACCATAATGAGAAGGTGTGTTATGTGCAAGAATCAGTTCCGTACCTCAAAGGTCAATTTCATCATTTTGTCTTTGCCATAACTTAAAAATCACATAAGGGAATGTCACTATTTTCATGATGTTGTAATAAATATGCAAATGAAGGCCAAATCATCATTCAGTCTTTTTTGTTCAGCTCGATGTGCCTCGGTTTTTGTAGCCGTTTAAAATACCGGATTACGGAAATCGACAGTTCCGTTGTTTGGGTGGTACGGAGAAGACCGACGATGTCATCATACAAAAATATGTATGGCTGCAATAATTAATGTTCCTTTTGAGGCTTTTTTTTGAGATGTGATAAATAGAAACTCACATTCATGCCTATTTAATATTGAATTTATTAAACTAGTTGGATAAATCTGATCTGATACCCAGCACAGCCTCGCATATCATTTTATCCAATTCATTTAATAAATTAAATACTTAACAAGCTCTCATGTAAGATCCTCTCTCTATATATTTACCTATTTTTCTTCATTTTTATGCCCCCGGTTTTGATAATGATTGAACCGTTTGTTCATCCGTCACGTTATGCCCCTGATAATGGACACAGTTAGTCAGTATAAATGAAGAAGTTACGTTTGAAATTAATCTGTTTGAACTTGTAGTAATAAACTTAAAGTATATTACAATATCAGTACATTTGTTTTCTGAAAGATTATCTACTTTCAGGTTAGTCCATCTGGTAGCGGAGCTATAGCACCAAAGAAAACTGGACGGGATGTTAAGTCAAACACTGCATCAAAATTCATCGAAAACGATCAATCTAAAACGCACTTAATGGACTTTTGTCATGACAATAAAGGAGACAATGAACAAACCATTGTTACTGGAAAAGGGTTTGAAAAATTAGACAAAAGCAAAAAACTCGATAATACAATTAGACACTTTAAAGCCTCAGGTATCAGTTCAGAATCAAATGTTAACAATGGGGATGGGAAACATGGTGGAGGAGTATTTAAGGCCAAACAAAGAAAAACAACAACTGATCTTCCAAAACGTTTTCCCAAAAGTTCAGAATATCTTTACAAGCCTATAACATTCAAGCCTATATCTGATTCTACTGAAAATAAGAATAGTTTATCAGACATGGAAATGACATCAGGAGGCAAAGAAGTTCATACATTTATGAGTAAATCACCGCGTATTGATATTCATGGCTTGTCTGCCTCGTTTATAGAAAGTCTTAGATTTGGTAAGTCAAATCATAGCAGGGGCAAAACCGATATGTCATCTAAAAATGACAAACAAGAAGATAAAACACTAGACGACAAGCTAAAACAAATATCAAATAAATACACACAGAAACGCACTGTTAACTCAATAGAGGCAAAATCTAAAACCAAAAATGTTATGGATGATAAAATCAAATCAATAAATGAAAAATATACAAGGAGAAGACAGGATATTGTAACAGGTAAAGGGGTTGAAAGTTCGAACAGTCATGAGGATATTAAAGGCTTGAACAATTGTACTTCATCAAAAGAGAAATTAAAGGTGGAATCATGTCCATTTCAAACAGACAATCGAAACTATAAGTCAAATTCATACAGAACTTACCGAAACAGTGGGGCACATTCTGCCAACCAACAAGGTGTCTCAAATGTACTGCATGAAAATGAAAATGCCATTGCAGTATTGAATGGATTCCCAAGCGAGTCGGTGTCAGCACCAACGTATGGTAACATGCATGACCCTTATTATCCGTCATATCTGAATCCTATGCTTTCAAGGTTTCTGCAACCAAAAGATTGGAGATATCCTCAACCGAATCAAGGAAATGGGCCAAGACCAACATTTCCGTATAATTCTCCGTACCTTTATACTCATTTGCCTTTATATGACCCGAGTTTCGTTGAAACTACAGAGTCAGTGTATTGTGAAAACAATAACAATGTTGCTGCTGGTAATGCTGTGGATTCCTTAAATAAAAATATCAAAAGTGACATATTAAATCCATATGTAGAACTGCGGAGCACAAATGATGATCAAAGAAGCAAAGGTGATTTTGAGCACGTTTCTACTACAAGCTTTGATAAGCTACCACAAGAAAACCCACAGACAGATGTTAAAGGTTATAAAGCAAACATAGAATCAGATCACACATGTTCTACGCATACACCAGCGCAGAGTCCCCAAACACCAAACCAAATGCCGAAATTACCGAATTTGATTGTAAAAGAATCTGATATAGAAATGGAGAATATTTTACATGATGAAATAAAACAAACACTAGATATTCAATCAGAAGGAGACCACCAAAATACCAACAACTCACCAGCAGGTGACTTGTGTTCAAATAAAGCGTCTCTGGAGTTGGAAGAGGGCTTTAATATAGATTCAAAACGAAGAAGTCAAAGTTCTCCCAGTCGTACCAAAAACCCACCGGACACTATTGGAACACTTACTTTTTCTGCCCTAATATCTACCGCACCTACTATAAATTCAACAGAATTAACTCCGCCATTGTTTCATAAAGAACCACTGGTTACTTCTTCCCCTTCTGAAAGTTTATCTCTTTTTGCAGAAACAATAGAGGGGCCATTAGTTGGATATAATTCACAGTATATGACAGATTCACAGTATATAACAGATTTACAAGGAAACGCAATGGATAATGTTGATTCTAATATTGATACAGACACTGAATCCGTGAGACCTGAGAGAATTAAAGAGATGCGAAATGAAATGTCATCTGCTTCATCCCAAGGTTAGATATTAATACACTTTTGTAAATTATTGAGCTCATAATTCTTTCATTGATTCTTACATAGAGATAGCAATCAGTAAAGCTAAATTGGTCATTCTGCCAGAGTACCCTGGCTCTATAGGGAACCCACCAAGGTACCTGTCTCGTTAATAATACGTCTACCCTACCTATCACTCATAGGATGACAGTCAATATATATTTAGTGGTGGAGGCATACCACCCATTTATTCCTGGATAGAACCAGTACTGTATTCCTACCACCATCCATAAGAATCGACACTTTCTCACTGACAAGTCGAGCTCTTGGTGGGATTCGAACCTGCAGCGGCGGGGAATGAGAAGAAAAACGAGCACTTGCCTTTATTTTATGACCACACCCAGTCGGTGGTGGGGTGATAAGAATCAACCGATTGTTGGTTACTTAGCAGAGGAGTAACACTGGATGGGTCACCAATACCAGTAGTGGATAAGACAAAATTCCTTGGTCTTATTTTCGACCGTAAATTAATCTTTATACTACACCTTAAATTCTTGAAGGTCAAGTTCCTTAAAGCTCTTAATTTACTTAAAGTTGTTGCAAACACTAATTGGGGAGCAGATCGTAAATTACTTTTACAACTTTATAGATCTCTTATCAGATCCAAGCTGGACTACGGCTCAATAGTATATGGATCGACTCGCAAATCATACTTGCAGAGGTTCGATTCTACACATAATCGGGATTACGACTCGCCTTAGGTGCCTTTCGTACATCACCAGCCGAAAGTCTATATGTTGAAGCAAATGAACGATCACTGTCTCATAGACGGGACAAATTAGCCCTTCAATATGCCATTAAATTACAATCTAACCCTTCAAACCCAACTTTCGATACTGTTTTTAATCATAGTTATGAACCTCTCTTTTGATCGAAAACCGTAGGCCATTCGACCATTTGGTCTTTGTATTAAACAAAAATTAAGAGTCACTGAAATCGACCTAAATTTGATTGCCAAGTACAAAGTACCACAAATTCCACCTTGGACCAACAATTATTTTTGATCTTTGTAATAGTAACAAATCCAGTACAGACTCTCGCTGTCTTTCAAAGCAAATTTAATGAAATTAAATCAAAATACAGTAACTTTCAACATATATACACAGATGGTTCTAAAGAGGGAGATAAGGTAGCTGCAGCAATTCAACTTGCCTTAAATTATATTCAGGTATCTGGTGATGACCATTTTGTAATCTTTTCTGATTCCCTTTCATCTCTTCAAGCCCTGGGTAATATGAAACATGATAACCCAGTTGTTCTTCAACTTTTAGAAAAGTACAATTCTCTTATAGTTGATAATGTTATTATTTTCTGCTGGCTTCCAAGTCATGTAGGAATACGTGGTAATGATAGAGCTGATAGTGCTGCTAAAGCAGCATTAGGTTTACATATATCTAATGCCAAATTACTTACACTGATTTTAAAAGTTGTATTAGCACATATATTCATTACTCTGGCAAGCCACTTGGGATTTGTCAGTTAACAATAAACTCCATTCAATTAAACCATTACTCGGGGAATGGCGTTCTTCTAGTAGACCCATTCATCGAGAAGAAGTTGTCCTTGCCCAGTGCAGGACTAAGGGCATACACGTTATACTCATTCATATTTATTACAAGGTGAGCAATTACCAGAATGTATACCCTGCTTTGCACCGTTAACGGTCAAACACATCTTGTTGGAATGTGTAGACTTTGATCCTATGCATCAAAGATACTACAATGTTAATACTATGAAAGAATTATTTGATACTATAGATTTTAGTCTTGTTTTAGATTTCCTGAAAGAAATCAAGACTATATAAATCATTATAATGTGTTCTTATATATATTTACTTGTTTATATACCCGTTGACTGGTAGTTGTTGATTTACATATACATGTATAGTTTATATTACTACCATATCATCCCTTATTTGTAAATAGTTTTTGTCTCGCCTTTTCGAAGAAAAAAAGGGACATAGGTGTTGCTTTTCCGGCGGCGGCGGAGGCAACATTCAAGTTTTGCGTTTAGGTCATTTTCTCACAAACTGTATGCACTAGACCTTTCAAACCTTGCTTATAGTTGTATCATGGGTGGTACATCGCAACGTGACAAAGCAGTGTGGAAGTGACCTTGACCCTCCAAGCAAAGGGCAGATAATTTACTAATTTTTAGGTTCAACTTTTGCGTTTAGGTCACTTTTTTACAAACTGTATGCACTAGACCTTTTAAACTTTGCTTATAGTTGTGGTACATTGCAACGTGACAAAGCAAATGTGGATGTGACCTTCACCATCCAAGCAAAGGGCAGATAACTTTAATTGTTACATTTACATCACTTTCTCATGAACTAGAATTATGCACTAGACGTTTTAAACCTAATTTATAGCTTAATCTTTGGAAGAAAACATATTCTATTTTGACATAGTTGTGTCTTCGTTAGTGCATCTTTTTTTGGATGCCTGGATTTCATCTATGACCTTGACCTAATTTTTGGAGCTGATGTTTATTAACTCTACTGGCCAAAGGCTTTCATTTTTTCATCCGAACTTTACCAAACTTTACCAGATTGTTAATATCAATGAAAGCTCGCACAAGTTTGAAAAACAGCCAGATTGGACCAATAACAGCGGAGTTATGGCCCTTGATTTAGTTAAAAATGCTATATTTTGCGTCGTTAATACGATAGGCTTTCATTTTTCATCTGATCTTTACCAAACTTTACGAGATGTTTTGCCTTTTTTTTATTATTAGTATATATATATATATTTTTTTTTAATAGATATATATATATATATTTTTTGTTTTGTTTTTATTTCATTATTTTTTTGTTTTAATTTTTTTTTGTGTTAACGCCGTGATAGCAGGAAGCATTGCTGTGCCTATTGCATTTATTTTCCAGTTAGTTGATTTTTGATGGAGTTACGGCCTGTTGATTTTTTTTTAAATTTCTTGTCGGCGTTACTCCTCCTAAGTGCTTTGTTGTATTTTCGACGAAACTTGGCAGGAAGCATCGGTAAGATGTCTAATTGTACATATCGCGCTTTTGTTCCAGTTTGCTGATTTATGACGGAGTTATGGCACTTTGACATTTTTACTTTAAATTTCTTGTCGGCGCTACTCCTCCTAAACGGCTTGTTGGAGTTCTACAAAATTTGGCAGGAAGCCTCAGTATAATGTCTATAATGTGCAAAGCATGGTATATCAATGAAATTTTGGACAAGTTCAAAAACCAACTAGATCTAGTTAGTAACGACAGGTTATGGCCCTTGATTTGTTGGAGTTCTACAAAATTTGGCAGGAAGCCTCAGTCTAATGTCTATAATGTGCAAAGCATGGTATATCAATGAAATTTTGGACAAGTTCAAAAACCAGCTAGATCTAGTTAGTAACGACAGGTTATGGCCCTTGATTTGTTGAAAAATGCTATATTGTATTTCCTTTGTTAAATCTGTAGTTACTTTTTTATCTGATCTTTACCATATTTGTTTAGAATGTTAATATACACCCCCCCCCAACCGCCCCCCCCCCCACTCCTCCATTTTTGTCTCGCCTTTTCGAAGAAAAAAAGAGACAGAGGTGTTGCTTTTCCGGCAGCGGCGGCGTCAACATTCAAGTTTTGCGTTTAGGTCATTTTCTCACAAACTGTATGCACTAGACCTTTCAAACTTTGCTTATAGTTGTATCATGGGTGGTACATCGCAACGTGACAAAGCAAATGTGGTAGTGACCTTGACCCTCCAGGCAAAGGGCAGATAACTTACTAATTTTTAGGTTCAACTTTTGTGTTTAGGTCACTTTTACACAAACTGTATGCACTAGACCTTTTAAACTTTGCTTATAGTTGTTTCTTGGGTGGTACATGGCAATGTGACAAAGCAAATGTGGAAATGACCTTGACCCTCCGAGCTAAGGGCAGATAACTTAATAATTTTTAGGTTCAACTTTTGCGTTTAGGTCACTTTTTCACAAACTGTATGCACTAGACCTTTAAAACTTTGCTTATAGTTGTATCTTGAGTGGTACATCGCAACGTGACAAAGCAAATGTGGAAGTGACCTTGACCCTCCAAGCAAGGGCAGATAACCTTATAATTTTTACCTTCAACTTTGGCGTTTAGGTCACTTTTTCACAAACTGTATGCACTAAGACCTTTCTAACTTTGCTTATAGTGTATCTTGAGTGGTACATTGCAATGTGACAAAGCAAATGTGGTTGTGACCTTCACCATCCAAGCAAAGGGCAGATAACTTTAAGTGTTACATTTACATCACTTTCTCATGAACTAGAATTATGCACTAGATGTTTTAAACCTAATTTATAGCTTAATCTTTGGAAGAAAACGTATTCTATTTTGACGTAGTTGTGTCTTCTTAGTGCATCTTTTTTTTGGATGCCTGGATTTCATGTTTGACCTTGACCTTATTTTTGGAGCTGATGATTTTTAGCTCTACTGGCCAAAGGCCTTCATTTTTCATCCGATCTTTACCAAACTTTACCAGATTGTTAATATCAATGAAAGCTCGCACAAGTTCGAAAAATAGCCTGATCGGACCAATAACAGCGGAGTTATGGCCCTTGATTTAGTTAAAAATGCTATATTTAATTGATTTGGAACGTCGGTGGTTCTACCCAGGTGCCCGCCCGTGCACGAAAATTGCCCGAAGGGGCACCTGGGGTCTTCCTCCACCAGTTGAAGCTGGAAAGTCGCCATATGACCTTAGCTGTTGGTGCGACTATAAAATCCAATTCAATTCAATTCAATTTAATTATTTTGTTTCAATTATTTCTTTTGTTTGAATTATTTTCATTGATTTTTTTAAAAAAAAATTGTTTAATTTTTTTATATTTTTTTATTTTTTTATTTAATTATTATTTTTTCTTTTTATGGCTCCCCCACACAAAGTGTGGTAGGGGAGCCATATTGTTTTTGTGCTTTCTGTCTGTTTCTCTGTCTGTTTCTCTGTCTGTGTCACAAACGATGTCCGATCAATAACTAGAGAATGGTTGGACCTAGGGTCCTCAAACTTGGAAGGATGGTTGGTCATGACAAGTAAATGACCCCTATTGATTTTGGGGTCACTAGGTCAAAGGTCAAGGTTGCGGTGACATTGACTATCAAAACGATGTCCGATCAATAACTAGAGAATGGTTGGACCTAGGGTCCTCAATCTTGGAAGGATGGTTGGTCATGACAAGTAGATGACCCCTATTGATTTTGGGGTCACTAGGTTAAAGGTCAAGGTTGCGGTGACATTGACTATCAAAACGATGTCCGATCAATAACTAGAGAATGGTTGGACCTAGGGTCCTCAAACTTGGAAGGATGGTTGGTCATGACAAGTAGATGACCCCTATTGATTTTGGGGTCACTAGGTCAAAGGTCAAGGTTGCGGTGACATTGACTATCAAAACAATGTCCGATCAATAACTAGAGAATGGTTGGACCTAGGGTCCTCAAACTTGGAAGGATGGTTGGTCATGACCAGTAGATGACCCCTATTTTTTTTTGTTTAATTTTTTTTTTTTTTTTTAAAAAATTAATTATTTTTTAAATAATTTTTTATTTTTTATTTTTATTATTTTTTTGTTTAATATTTTTTAAAAAAAATAATTTCTTTTTGATTTCTTTTTAAATATTTTTTTATTATTATTATTTTTTTTATTTTTTTTTTTTTTATTTTTTTTTAATTTTTGCATAAAACGTTTTAGGGTCGGCCCCTTAAAAAAATAGGGTCGGTCGGGTTACCTGAACCACACATATTTTTTTATGTGGCCTTACTGATACAGATAGTAGATACAGTCACAGGGATATTGAATATCAAAACGACCTCAGATCAATAGAGGATTGTTGGACCTGGAGTCGTCAATTATGCCTGTTCGGGCTAGTGGGGGAGCCATACATCTTTGTCCCATGGACAATAACAATTTCTAGTTTCTTTTTGTTGTTAACGCCATGTTAGCAGGAAGCATTTCTGTGCCTATTGCATTTTTTTCCGGTTCATTGATTTTTGATGGAGTTGCAGCCCCTTGACATTTATTTTTTTAAATTTCTTGATTATTATTTTTAGCTCGGATGATCAGAGATCAGCGGCGTCCGTCGTCCGTCCGTCTGTCCGTCTGTCTGTCCGTAAACTTTTATTTGTAGCGACTACTCCTCTGAAACTACTGAATGGATATTCATGAAACTTTACAGAAATGTTGCGCATGAAGTCTAGTTGATCCTAGCAAAAATTCATGTTGATGTGAAATCCAAGATGGCTGCCACAGCTAAAAATAGATTTTAAAAATACAAGTTGGTAGCGACTTCTTCTTGAAAACTATAAGTGATATTGATATGAGACTTTTTCTAAAATGATCAGCATAACATGATGTTGATCCTTGTCAAAAATCGTATTGATTCGACGCTAAACATGGCTGCCAGTGGCCATCTTTGTATACATAGAGTTATATAGTAACAACTTGTAGCGACTACTCCTCTGAAACTACTTGGCGGATTTTCATGAAACTTTACAGAAATGTTGCTCTTGATGTCTAATTGATCCTAGCAAAATTTCAGGGTGGCCAGCAATTCAAGATGGCCGTCACAGCTAAAAATAGATTTTTAAAAATAAGATTGTAGCGACTTCTTCTTGAAAACTATAAGTGATATTGATAAGGGACTTTTTCTAAAATGATTAGCATGACATGATGTTGATCCTAGTCGAACATTATTTTGATTCGACGTTAAACATGACTGCCAGTGGCCATCTTTGTTTACCTAGAGTTATATAGTAAAAACTTGTAGTGACTACTCCTCTGAAACTACTTGACAGATGTTCATGAAACTCATAGGAATGTTGCTCTTGATGTCTAGTTGATCCTAGAAAAATTTCAGGCTGGCCGGAAATTCAAGATGGCCGCCACGGCTAAAAATAGATTTAAAATAAATAAATAAATAAATTTGTAGCGACTACTTCTTGAAAACTGTATGTGATATTGATATGGGACATTTTCTAAAATGATCAGCATGACATGATGTTGATCCTTGTCGACATTTATTTCGATGCGACTTTAAACATGGCCGCTAGCGGCCATCTTTGTTTACATAGATTTATATAGTAAAAACTTGTAGCGACTACTGCTCTGAAACTACATGACTAATGTTTATGAAACTTCACAGGAATGTTGCTCTTGCTTTTTTGGGGGTCGGCCGGAAATTCAAGATGGCTGCCATGGCTAAAAATTTTTTTTTAAAATACAAGTTTGTAGCGACTACTTCTTGAAAACTATAAGTGATATTGATTATGGACTTTTCTAAAATGATCAGTATGACATGATGTTGATCCTTGTCAAAAATTATTTTGATTTGACTTTAAACATGGCCGCCAGCAGCCATCTTTGTTTGCATAGTGTTATATAATGAAAAGTTTTAGCGACTACTCCTCTGAAACTACTTGACGGATTTTCATGATACTTCACAGGAATGCTGATCTAGCTATCAAAAACCTATCAGTAGAGCTTCAAGGTCATTGACCTCTTGTTATTTTTATTTTAATTTTCGTATTTCATTATTTATTTTTATTATTTATATTTTTGGTGTTAACGCCGTGTTAGCAGGAAGCATTGCTGTGCCTATTGCATTTTCATTCCAGTTCATTGATTTTTGATGGAGTTACAGCCCAATTGACATTTTGTTTAATTTCTTGTCAGCGCTACTCCTCCTAAACGCCTTGTTGGATTTCGACGAAACTTGGCAGGAAGCATCGGTAAGATTTCTAGTTGTGCATATCGCGCTTTTGTTCCAGTTTGCTGATTTATGAAGGAATTATGGCACTTTGACATTTTTACTTTAAATTTCTTGTCGGCGCTACTCCTCCTAAACGGCTTGTTGGATTTCTACAAAATTTGGCAGGAAGCCTCAGTATGATGTCTAGTTGTGCAAAGCATGGTATATCAATGCAATTTTAGACATGTTCGAAAACCAGCTAGATCTAGTAAGTGACGACAGGTTATAGCCCTTGATTTGTTGAAAAATGCTATATTGTATTTTTGTATTTTCCTTTGTTAAATCTGTAGTTACTTCAATTTTTATCTGATGTTTACAATATTTGTTTAGAATGTTAATATAAACCCTACCCCTACCAACCCACCCATTTTTATGAAATTGCCAGACTAGACACAGCAGACATATTGCCCATGATTACCGGGTGAGCGATCTAAGGCCATCCTATCCCTGTTGTTTTTGCAATGTTTTAAAGAAACTACTGATGGGAATTTTATGTTGATAACCCTTGATATAAGAGCCGTTTAAGCCAGTAGAGCATCCACAGGCCCTCTTGGGCCTCTTGTGTTTAATAGAATGGTATTTTGTTTTTAAACAAATGCACTTAAATGTCATCTCAGCAAACGGCAAACTCGATTGTTCTTAATTACTAAAATGTTTACAAACTTTCATTTAAGCAACAGTGACATTTTATTTTTAAGTCCAGCCCCCGTTAGGCGAGACATGTGAATCCACGGATTTCTTGTTATGAATTTTCATTCATAGAAGAAAGTGGGACAAATTAGAAAATGCCCATGCCAGACTAGACACAGCAGACTTATTGCCCATGATTACCAGGTGAGCGATCTAAGGCCATCCTATCCCTGTTGATTTTGCTATGTTTTAAAAAAAGTACTGATGGGAATTTTATGTCGACAACCCTTGATATAAGAGCCGTTTTAGCCAGTAGAGTATCCAAAGGCCCTCTTGGGTCTCTTGTTTTTAATAGAATGGCATTTTGTTTTTAAACAAATGCACTTAAATGTCATCTCAGCAAACGGCAAACTCGATTGTTTTTAGTTACTAAAATGTTTACAAACTTTCATTTAAGCATCATTGACCTTTTTATCTTTAAGTCCAGCCCCCGTTAGGCGAGACAAGTGAATCCACGGATTTCTTGTATTTTTATATATTTACATTAATTTTTAATTACTACTTCATTTCTTCATCTTTCATCAGTTTTTGCGCACAATATATGACCTATTTATGTGTCGACGTGATGTAAAACACCATTTATTCATTCATTATTTTATAACATTGAAGCTTTTGATAAGCTCCTTCATGGCATATTAAACACACGTTTATCAAAAGAAAATATAATTTAATTATGGATTTGGCTGCTGAGGAGGAGTACGGTGACAAACATTACATATCGACAAGTTGACAGACCGTGCCAAGGTGGTACCCCTACTGACCTTGCCAAGGCAGTACCCCTACTGACCGTGCCAAGGTGATACCCCTACTGACCGTGCCAAGGCAGTACCCCTATTGACCGTGCCAAGGTGATACCCCTACTGACCGTGCCGAGGTGGTACCCCTACTGACCGTGCCAAGGTGGTACCCCTGCTGACCGTGCCAAGGTGGTACCCCTACTGACCATGTCAATGTGGTACCCCTACTGACCGTGCCAAGGCGGTACCCCTACTGACCATGCCAAGGTGGTACCCCTACTGACCGTGTCAATGTGGTACCCATACTGACCGTGCCAAGGCAGTATCCCTACTGACCGTGCCAAGGCAGTACCCCTACTGACCGTGTCAAGGTGGTATCCCTACTGACCGTGCCAAGGCGGTACCCCTACTGACCATGCCAAGGCAGTACCCCTACTGACCGTGTCAAGGCGGTACCCCTACTGACCGTGCCAAGGCGGTACCCCTAATGACCGTGCCAAGGCGGTACCCCTACTGACCGTGCCAAGGCGGTACCCCTACTGACCGTGCCAAGGCGGTACCCCTACTGACCGCGCCAAGGCGGTACCCCTACTGACCGCCCCAAGGCGGTACCCCTACTGACCGCGCCAAGGCGGTATCCCTACTGACCGCGCCAATGCGGTACCCCTACTGACCTTGCCAAGGCGGTACCCCTACTGACCTTGCCAAGGCGGTACCCCTACTGACCGCGCCAAGGCGGTATCCCTACTGACCGTGCCAAGGCAGTACCCCTACTGACCGTTTGACCGTGCCAAGGCGGTACCCCTACTGACCGTTTGACCGTGCCAAGGCGGTACCCCTACTGACCGTTTCAAGGTGGTACCCCTACTGACCGTGCCAAGGCGGTACCCCTACTGACCGTGCCAAGGCGGTACCCCTAATGACCGTGCCAAGGCGGTTCCCCTACTGACCGCGCCAAGGCGGTATCCCTACTGACCGCGTCAAGGCGATATCCCTACTGACCGCGCCAAGGCGGTACCCCTACTGACCGCGCCAAGGCGGTATCCCTACTGACCGCGCCAAGGCGGTACCCCTACTGACCGCGCCAAGGCGGTACCCCTACTGACCGCGCCAAGGCGGTATCCCTACTGACCGCGCCAAGGCGGTACCCCTTCTGACCGCGCCAAGGCGGTATCCCTACTGACCGCGCCAAGGCGGTACCCCTAATGACCTTGCCAAGGAGGTACCCCTACTGAACATGTCAAGGCGGTATCCCTACTGACCGTGCCAAGGCGGTACCCCTACTGACCGTGCCAAGGCGTTACCCCTACTGACCGTGCCAAGGCGGTACCACTACTGACCGTGCCAAGCCGGTACCCCTACTGACCGTGCCAAGTGGTACCCTTACTGACCGTGCTAAGGCGGTTCCTCTACTGGCCGTGCCAAGCCAGTACCCCTACTGACCGTGCCAAGGTGTTACCCCTATTATCAATCATTTTATGTTTGTGCTGTTGCATGCTTTTCTTCTATTTTCCGTTATAATTGTTGTTTGTTTTGAATGCGTGATTTAGTTAATTGTGTTCTGTGAATGCTACATTTCCTTTTCGGCAGAGTTTCCAGTGGTCACTGGCTTATTCCGAAATCCATTTAGACGGATACAGTGTAACCTGATCTATAGAAGTATGCACCTATTAATAATTTACCCCACCTAGGGTGGAGGCGGCGGGACATTCCCCGGGGATTAGACAACATGGAAGGTTACAACGGTTTTGCAACATATGAAAGCATAAAATAAAGAAAGTGCTTCGGCCTTTGGACCTAACTGGATGTCATGTAATGATAGCCATTTTAATTCCTTCCCACTTCCATAGGTAGTCCAAAACTGACTTCCTTCCCACTTCCATAGGTAGTCCAAAACTGACTTCCTTCCCACTTCCATAGGTAGTCCAAAACTGACTTCCTTCCCACTTCCATAGGTAGTCCAAAACTGACTTCCTTCCCACTTCCATAGGTAGTCCAAAACTGACTTCCTTCCCACTTCCATAGGTAGTCCAAAACTGACTTCCTTCCCACTTCCATAGGTATAGTCCAAAACTGACTTCCTTCCCACTTCCATAGGTAGTCCAAAACTGACTTCCTTCCCACTTCCATAGGTAGTCCAAAACTGACTTCCTTCCCACTTCCATAGGTAGTCCAAAACTGACTTCCTTCCCACTTCCATAGGTAGTCCAAAACTGACTTCCTTCCCACTTCCATAGGTAGTCCAAAACTGACTATGCCAAGATTCTTAAATGAGGTCACTTTAATGACAACCACGTCTGTGTCAGAGCCAGAGCCAGACAGTATAATATCCCTAAACCCGTTCTTGAATTATGTTTCCCACATATAAATAGTTGGTCTCAATATATCTTGAGTATATTCATTACTAATAAATATCTTCGTAGTTCAATGTGGTTCTTGAATAGTCCAAAACTGCACCAACTATAATAATAATTCCCTTAGATAAATGAACTACAGTTAATTTGCAGTATTATATCAGTTTTTTTCTGACCACATTACGTGGTCTTGCCTTAATTCCATTAAGCGATGGGAAAGCTTATATTAGCAGGATATTATAACGAACATTTCGACAATAAAACACGTTTGAAAACATTTTTTACTGAAAAAAATGCGATAACCTGTTTAAAATTACCTATTAAATGTTTTAATATTACAATTGCAAACTTTTTAAGCCGAAATTCAGATTTTATTTCATACCCCCAGCCAATCCCATTTTCGCTTCTTCGAGAAGGGATTGGATGGGGTATAAAAATTAATACTCGGACCACGTAATGAGTTAAGTAACAATCTCGCCAACAACAGCTAAAATGTACAACATATGTATACTGTTTCTAAATCTTCTGACGACAAGGTATATATATATAATTTACATATTTTGAGAATCCAAACTTCATAGACACAATATAAATGGCTTCAACAAAACCGAAGCGTTGAATTAAGAGTTTTATTAAAAAAATGTGAGGATATACCTTAAACAATCAGAGTTTTTTTTAATATTACCAACTGAAGGTTGTCGCCAAGTGTAGTGAAATGTTCGAGACGGCATCATACATATACAATGCCGAACATGATATAGGCAATACTGAGTCAATGTTTACCTTTGCATCACAATGCTACGTAGTAAATATCATCAGAAAGTGATACCTGACCTAGATAATAATGCTTTTGAAAGCAGATTGAGTGAAAGTCAAACTAATTAACAGAAGTAAATTAAAAGAAACGTTCACTATCTCGACTGTTCGTAACTATATTGTAGCATTTCCTATTATCGATTTAGTTTTGAATCAAAGTACACACATTAATGTCCATGTGTACAACAATATCATAAGAAGCCACCATACTCGGGTAAAAAAACGAATAATTGTAACCAATGAAATGTCCGATACCGAAATGTTTGCTACCAATTTTAATTAAAAGTATGATAGTGGGTGGCAACGACGTCAATTTCTACTCCGACGCAAACATGTGACATCACAAGTGGGCAAGTTGTGAGCACTGAGGTTAAAAATATAAATCTAATAATCTTTTTATCGCATACGCATTTTTAAATTAGAACAATAAAACAGGTTGTAACATTTAATTTTCACCATTTTTTTTTATTCGAAACAAACATATTGTCGTTACATCTTGGGAATTTTGCACTCTTTGCCAATATCATACTTAGGAGTATATATGGCCGCCACAGCTAGAAATAGATTTTAAAAATACAATTTTGTGGAGATTACTTCTCAAAAACCAGAAGTGGTATTGATGTTGAACCTTTACCAAGATGACTGGCAAGATATGCAGTTGATCGTAAACAAAATTCATTTCGATTCGATGACAAACATGGCCACCAGTTGCCATCTTTGTTTACAAAGATTTATCTAGAAAAACCTGTGGCGATTACTCCTGAAACTACTTTATGGATTTTATGAAACTGTATAGGAATGTTGCTCTTGATGAATAGTTAAATAAGAATAAAATCAGGTTGGCATGGCCGGGCCATCACAGCTAAAAATAGGTTTTAAAGGGACACACGGCAATCTTGATTTTTTAAAAACTCACGGCGTCCCGTTAGTTTTTCTCTTAACTTGCATTTGTTCAATCATTAATATTAATTATAAGAATAGTATTAAGCAATTTGTTTTTGCATATTATCAGTTTTTGATATTATTGCACCAATAATATATTAAAACTTATAGTATAATAAGACGACATAGTGAATAGTTGACATTTGATTTATTTAAATGTAACCGGCGCAAAAGTGAAAGTGATACTGGATATATAAATCAAGATACCCGTTTAAAACACTTCAAGATTGGCGTGTGTCCTTTTAAAAATACAATTTTGTTATTAGTATTTCTCAAAAAAACATAAGTGGTATTGATTTTAAACCTTTACCAAAATGTCTGACATGACAAGTAGTATAGGTCTTAAAACTGTTTATTTCGATTCAATGTCAAACATGGCCGCAAGCAGCCATCTTTGTTACATAATGTTATATCGGATAAGCTTGTGGCAAATAATTCTATGAAACTACTTAATGGATCTTCATGAAACTTTGCAGGAATGTTGCTCTTGATATCTAGTTTTCACATTTCTGCGGAGTCCTGACCCACTGTCCACCACCTCTCCCTCCTCTAACTCTGCCAGTCAGATTTGTCAGAAAGGTCAGAGAGATGCCAGTGTGATTTTATGACTATGCCGTGAAAGCAAATGGTATTATTTCCCCTTTTTCTTCTTGTAACTCATTCAATAAAGCACCAGGTATCTACAACAAGTAAGTAATCAGTGATTACATAATGATAAATGCTTACTACAATAGTTTGGTCCTTCAAGAATAGGTTTAATTGACATGCATCTTCTTTTGTCTTCTTTTTTTTTGTCATGCTAACTTCAATGGAACATAATTAAATCAAAATGCAATTTTATATTTTTATCTGATACATCTATATCAGGGGCGGATCCAGGATTTCAGCTTAGGGGGGGCGTAAGATTTTGGTAAATTTTCGGGTCCGTTTTTAGCCTCATAAAACGGTTGCGGTAGTGCATTGATAGGGTAAAAAAGTCCGTTTAAAAATAAAAGGAATTATCAATGTGTTAATTAAACCACTTATTAGCCATTATGCGTTGAGCGAGCGAAGCGAGCGAAAAAAAATTGTTATACTGAGGGCGTGCATCGAAATTGTTTGATATTTTATCTACAGTAACATGGACATACATGTATGAATAAAAAAAGTCCGTTTTCAAATAAAAGGATTTAACAATGTGTTAATTAAACCACTCATTAGCCATTATGCGTCGAGCGAGCGAAGCGAGCGAAAAAAAAAATTATACTGAGGGCGTGCATCGAAATGTTTGATATTTTATCTACAGTAACATAGACATACATGTATGAATAACAAAAAAAGTCCGTTTTCAAATAAAAGGTTTTAACAATTTGTTAATTAAACCACTCATTAGCCATACTGCGTCAAGCGAGCGAAGCGATCGAAAAAAAATAATACTGAGGGCGTGCATCGAAATTGTTTGATATTTTATCTACAGTAACATGGACATGTATGAATAAAAAAAGTCCGTTTTCAAATAAAAGGATTTAACAATGTGTTAATTAAACCACTCATTAGTCATTATGCGTAGAGCGAGCGAAGCGAGCGAGAAATTTTTTAATACTGAGGACGTGCATCGAAATTGTTTGATATTATATCTACAGTAACATGGACATACATGTATGATCCGGAATTTTTAGGGGGGGGGCGCGCGCCGGGTGCGCCCCCCCCTGGATCCGCTAGTGTATATGGATCGTTAGTTTGCTATTTATTCACATTAATTTGCCACAGTCATCATTTTTCAATGATATAAGCATTTCCCCCTATAACCTTTGATTCAACTATAGAATTAGAAATGACTGACGTGCCTTTATTAATATAGATGTGCTTACACAGGGGACTGGCTAGGTGTCAAAACGGAAGAGAGTCAATTGTAAGTTTTATAGTTGTATAAATAAATACATAAATCTCAATGGTTACAGCCTCGATCGACTTTCTGGATGCAATACCAACTTCCCGACGAGAAGAGGTTAAACGGAGGCGACAAGCATTAAGTTACATATTCTCTTTCCTGGACACCGCAACGCTGTGTCGCATCGCGGAGGTGTGTAAAGAGTGGCGAATAGTCAGCCGAAGCAACAAACTATGGCAGCGGATTGAAATGCGAAATGAAAAAGTATCGTCCAAGGTGAGTTTAGTTTTATTTCAGTCGAGTTAAGGACCAGGTAATATATTTCTCAGGTGTCTGAATCTAGTTTCCATGAACCGATAATTGCCATTGTAACAGAAGTGGGTGCGATAAAATGGGTCTGGTAAGTTTAGGGAAGATTTTTTGAAAAGATTTTCAATATAACTGTGTAAGACTGACTAACGGGACTATTCCGTGTGACTATTTTCTATCTGTAATACATGTAGTGCCCACGGGGCGGGGCTAAATTTAACCCCTGGGTGCTGACTTGAACAAACCTTGTAGAGGACCAAAAGCTAATGCAACGTGTTCAAGAACATATGCCGGGAAGCTGTAAAACATGGAACATATGGTACAGAGCTAAATTGAACAAACATGTTGATGACCATAAGCTGATGATTACAAAATAAACACTACTATTCCGTACAGAATCAACCATCTAGATAGTATAAAAAATGGCTCTTTTAATTATGAATATCACTGTGTGTGCTTGTGGCCCAATGCTTTAAGAGCATGTTGGTGGAATTCGATCCTGATATTTCATTTTAACGGATTGTATCGCATTCTGAGATGCGAAGTTTCAGATTTGATAAAAAGAATTGAGACATTTGTTTGTATATTGTATCGTGTTGATGACTTTAGTTTTGTTCCAAAGTCAGGGTGGGGGATCACATTGTTTCAAAATGGCGCACTAGCTTCGGAGTAAGATTTTCTTTATATTTTCTTTATTACTGCACATATTTTCATGTAATATAATGCAAAGAGAGCTGAATTACCAGTACTTTATTCAACTTTGTTGGTTAAAGTAACTATCCCGCCAACAACAGACACATTTTTGTCTCGCCCACGATATTGGGTAGCGAGACATAGCAGTCACTTTTCCGGCTTTATTTTAAATCAACCAGATCTCAACAACTGCTGCTTGAATTTTTTCTGAAACTTTGTCAGATGCTTTGATGGGTCAAGGGACATCCCGTAATGCAAAAATACCACGGTTTGCGTTATTTTCCCAAAACTTAACCGTGGTTAGACAACCTTGGTTAGGTAACTTGACCTCAGTTAACTGTATGTGATTGCCTAATTTTCTTTGTTTGATACTTGGTCACATGTATTGTTGGCATTGTTGGACATCACAACAAAAATTACCAAGGTCAAGGTCATATTTTGCTTATTTTCCCCAAACTTAACCTTGGTTTTAAAGGTAACTTAACCTTGGTAAGGTAGCTTGATACTTGGTCATATGTATTGTTGGGATTGGTGGACATCACTGAACGACAAAAATACCAAGGTCAAGGTCAAATTTTGCGTTAACTTTATATGATTACCTTACTTTATGTCTTTGATACTTGGTCATATGTATTGTTGGCATTGCGTTATTTCCCCCAAACTTAACCTTGGTTAGGTAACTTAACCTCAGTTAATTTTATGTGATTGCTTCACTTTATGTTTGATACTTGGTCATATGTATTGTTGGCATTGGTGGACATCGTTGAGCGACAAAAAAAACAAGGTCAAGGTCATATTTTGCGTTATTTTCCCTAAACATCACATTGGCTAGGTAAGTAAACTTCAGTTAACTTTTTCTGATAACTACATTCCATTTACCTTCCCCTACTTTTCATATTTCATCAACTTTGTTGTTTTCACATATTCCTGCCATTTCATATACGGTTTTCCGAAGTGGACGAGACACCCTAAGACCGAGGTCTTGTTACAACATATGTATACCATTTGTAAACCTACTGACGATGAGGTATATATCATATAATATGTAACTTACACATTTTGAGAATCTAAACTCTATAGACACAATATAAACGGCTTTAACTAGCCAGAACAAACCCCAAAACTGGAGCATTGAATTAAAAGTGACCAACTCATAATTCATTTTACGCATAATCAGTCACGGGTATTTTAAGAACCCTTGAATTAATCTATACTTTTAATCAGCAGATAATATAAATTATTATATGACCTGAACACCTGGATAATAAACAGTTTATAGTGTAATTTTGCTGTTATTTGGCAGGTTATTTAATGTTCTATAGTTTTTTGTTTAATCCGATCCCTGTTTTCGAAATGCATTTTTTTGAGTCTCATACACTTTAGTGAAGACGTTTGCATGATTTTGGCCCTAAAATGCACTCATTTATATGAGTTCTAGTCCTGCAATTTTGCTTTATAAACTGAGAAGTCATGTCTACGTTCTGCCTAGGAAAAATGAGGTGGTCGGTCTCTGCAAAAAATAGAGAAAAATTACCATCATATATGGCCTAGCATGTGCTAGAAATGATGTAAAACACCATTCAAACAAACCAAACAAACACATCTTAAGCTTTCCCTGCTTCCAATCACCTAGGTCGGCTTACAACCTAGTTTATGTTTGGTTCCATGACCAAGTGTTATGCAGTTGTGGCCTTATAACCTTATGACCTTATAACTTAAACAGTCAATAGTTACCAAACTTTAATGCAGGCACATACCATACCATTATTATTTATCACTCAGTTGTGTATCGACTGGGTAGATGCATTTCAGATATTGGAGTAGGTGGGGAAGGGGCAACTTAACATCTTCAGTTTTTGAAAGCGTTTTTTGTGTTTGTTCTTTTGCTTGTCAAGACATTGTAATAAACGAAATATCTCGCACAGCGATACTCATAATTTAAATGCATCCAGGGTTTAAATAGATAAAATGTTTTACCCATTCAAAACCCCACAGGAAATCCCAAACCTGTCATCGCTGTAAGCGGACCGTCGTCGAGAGTGCCAGTTTTACGGTATGACGACTAGCTCTTTTGATATTAGATTTATGAAATCAACCACTAGCTCTTTTAGTTTAGTTCATATCCCTATATAGACAGTCTCTTTATATACCATCCCTGAGGGCATTTTGTCAGAATTTGGGAATGTTTACAACACCCTTTTCACCCCACCATATTAACCAAACAATGTGTGTTGTTTTAGTGTTACCTCTGTCTAAAAAGAAGGATAAAATGGCCATTCCCATGTCCACACACTGTCTCTTGATATGACACTACTGTCCAGGAACTGTCTCTTAATACGACACTCCAGTCAGACACTCTCTTTATACGACACTCCTGTCCAGATTTTGTCTCTTTAAATGACACTCCTGTCCAGATACTATCTCTTTATATGACACTCTTGTCCAGATTCTGTCTCTTTATACAACACCCCTGTCTAGATTCTGTCTCTTTATATGACACTCCAGTCCAGACACTATCTCTTTACATGACACTTTAGTCCAGACACTCCAGTACAGACACTGTCTCTTCATATGGCACCCAATCCAGACACTGTCTCTTTATATGACACTCCTGTCCAGACACTGTCTCTTTATATAACACTCCAGTCTAGATTCTGTCTCTTTATATGACACTGCTGTCCAGACACTGGCTCTTTATATGACACTCCAGCCCATATTCTTCTCTTTATACAATACTCCAGTCCAGACACTGTTTCTTTATACAATACTCCAGTCCAGATTATGTCTCTTTATATGACACTCCAGTCCAGACACTGTCTCTTTATATGACACTTCAGTCCAGATTCTGTCTCTTTATACGACACTCCTGTCCAGATTCTGTCTTTTATATGACACTCCAGTCCAGACACTGTCTCTTTATATGACACTTCAGTCCAGATTCTGTCTCTTTATACGACACTCCTGTCCAGATTCTGTCTTTTATATGACACTCCAGTCCAGATTCTGTCTCTTTATAAGACACTCCAGTCCAGACACCATCTCTTTATTCAAAACTCCAGTCCAGACACTGTCTCTTTATACAACACTCCTGTCCAGACACTGTCTCCTTATACAACACTCCTCTCCAGATTCTGTCTCTTTATACGACACTTCAGTCCAGATTCCGTTTCTTTATACGACACTCCTGTCCATATTTTGCCTCTTTATACGATACTTCAGTCCAGATTCCGTCTCTTTATACGACACTCCTGTCCAGATGTTGCCTCTTTATATGACACTCCTGTCAAGATTCTGTCTCTTGATATGACACTCCAGTCCAGATTCTGTCTCTTTATATGACACTCCTGTCCAGACACTGTCTCTTTATATGACACTCCTGTCCAGATTCTGTCTCTTTATATGACACTCCTGTCCAGATTCTGTCTCTTTATACAACACTCCTGTCCAAAAATTGTCTCTTTAAATGACACACCAGACAAGACACTGTCTCTTTATATGACACTCCTGTCCAGACACGGTCTCTTTATATGACTCTCCTGGCCATATTCTGTCTCATTATACGACACTCAAGTCCAGACACTGTCTCTTTATATGACACTCTCATCCAGACACTGTCTCTTTATATGACACTCCTGACCAGACACTGTCTCTTTATATGACACTCTTGTCCAGATTTTGTCTCTTTATACAACACTCAAGTCCAGATTCTGTCTCTTTATATGACACTCCTGTCCAGATTCTGGCTCTTTATACAACATCCCTGTCAAGACACTGTCTTACTAGACGCTGTCATACTGTCCAGATATTGCCCCTGTATACTACCTCCCTGTCCAGAACTGTCTCTTTGTATACTACATCCCTGGTCAGGCACCACATTTTCAGACTACATGTGTGCATGGTCTCTTTATTCTACATCTATGACCAGAAACTGTCTCTGTGTATACTATATCCCTGGCCAGGCACCATATTGTCAGAGTACATATATGCACAGTCCTTTTATTCTACATCTGTGACCAGAAACTGTCTCTTTGTATACTACATCCCTGGCCAGACATCATCTTGTCAGAATTCATATGTATACAGTGTCATTATTCTACATCTATGACCAGAAACTGTCTCTTTGTATACTACATCCCTGGCCAGGCACCATTTTGTCAGACTACATATGTATACAGTCTCTTTATTCTACATCTATGACCAGAAACTGCCTTTTTGTATACTACATTCCTGGCCCGGCACCATCTTGTCAGACTACATACATGCACTCCAGTCCAGATTCCGTCTCTTTTTACTAACCCTGTCCAGATTCTGTCTCTTTATATGACACTCCAGTCCAGTCACTGTCTCTTTATATGACACTCCTGTCCAGATTATGTCTCTTTATACGACAATCGTGTCCAGATTCTGCCTCTTTATACAACATTCCTGTCCAGATTCTGTCTCTTTATATGACACTCCTGTCCAGATTCTGCTTCGTTATACGACATTCCTGTCCAGATTCTGTCTTTTTATATGACACTCCAGTCCAGTCACTGTCTCTTTATATGACACTCCTGTCCAGATTATGTCTCTTTATACGACAATCCTGTCCAGATTCTGCCTCTTTATACGACAATTCTGTCCAGATTCTGCCTCTTTATACAACATTCCTGTCCAGATTCTGTCTCTTTATATGACAATCCTGTCCAGATTCTGCCTCTTTATATGACACTCCTGTCCAGATTCTGCCTCTTTATACGACACTCTTGTCCAGATTCTGTCTCTTTAATTGACACTCCTGTCCAGATTATGTCTCTTTATATGACAATCCTGTCCAGATTCTGCCTCTTTATACGACACTCTTGTCCAGATTCTGTCTCTTTATATGACACTCCTGTCCAGATTATGTCTCTTTATATGACACTCCTGTCCAGATTCTATCTCTTTATACAACACTCTTGTCCAGATTCTGTCTCTTTATACTCCAGTCCAGTCGAGACACTGTGTCTTTATATGACACTCCTGTCCAGATTCTGTTTCTTTATACGACAGTCCAGTCCAGATTCTGGCTCTTTATACAACATCCCTGTCAAGACACTGTCTTACTAGACACTGTCTTACTAGACTACATACCGGTCCAGACACTGTCTTATTAGACTACATACCTGTTCAGATATTGACTCTGTATACTACATCCCTGACCAGGCACCATATTGCCAGACTACGTATGTGCACAGTCTCTTTTTCTACATCTGTGACCAGAAACTGTCTCTTTGTATACTACCGTATAATCCCTAATAAACACCCCTCCCCTAATATACACACCGGCCACACCATTGTTTCAGAATTTTTTTTATTTTTAAAAACTGACCAAAAGATGCAAGTTAATCTGTTTCATTCACAATGGAACACACACAATCACTAGAAAATTAAAACCCCATGCATTAATTAATTAACATGCAGACTTTGGTTTTCTTGGTAAAGAAAATCATTAAATAATTTTTAATGTCTGATTTGAAAGTTAAATTATGTATTTTTGGTCTCAAATAAATGCCCCGCTTTTCAAAAACGTTACTCCCGGGGGCGTTTATAAGGGATTATACGGTACATCCCTGGCCAGACACCATCTTGTCAGAATACCTACGAGCACACAGTCTCTTTATTCTACATCTATGACCAATAAAACATCTTTTTATAAGACATATTTTCTGAAATGCCTTATTAGTAATAGCCTTGACATGGTTCTCAGGTTTAAGAATATTACTTATTATAACACCCAAGCACTTCTGTCAATCAACAGACTGCAAATATAGATCCTTCAAGGAAAAGTAAAAGTTAATAGACTCTTGGATACTAAGTACAGTATACTTTGAAGCATTAAATTGTACTACTTACCTGACCAGACACCATTTCTTCAGACTACACACGTGTCCAGACTCCTGTCTCTTTATCCATGTCAGACTGACCACGGACTCCATCTCTTTATATTACATCTATTTCTAGACTCGGGCTGATTTATTCTACATCCATGTCCTGAAAATGTCTACTACATAAATGTCACTGACCACAGACTCTTTATTTTACATCTCTGTCCAGAAATGGGCCGATTAATCAATGTCGGGAATTTGCATTATTATTTATTTTTCCAGTTTCTGATGCATATTGCAAGGCGCTGTTCACAACTACGAGTGCTGATATTGGAAGGTATTTCACACATACTCGACTGTCTAAGCACTATTCAAATAAATTTACTATTTGGTAAAATGTATCCATGTATGTGTGTTGCTTAACGTCGCTGTATGCATGTATGTGTGTTGCTTAACATCGCTGTATGCATGTAAGTGTGTTGCTTAACATCGCTGTATGCATGTATGTGTCTTGCTTAACATCGCTGTATGCATGTATGTGTGTTGCTTAACGTCGCTGTATGCATGTATGTGCTTTGCTTAACGTCGCTGTATGCATGTATGTGTGTCGCTTAACGTCGCTGTATGCACTTAACGTCGCTGTATGCATGTATGTGTGTTGCTTAACATCGCTATATGCATGCATGTGTGTTGCTTAACGTCGCTGTATGCATGTGTGTGTGTTGATTAACGTCGCTGTATGCATGTATTGGTAGGAAATTCAAAATGGCCGCCATGGCTAAAAATACATTTTAAAAAATGCGATTTTGTGACGACTACTTCTCAAAAACCGTAAGTGAAATTGATTTGGAACCTTTACCAAAATGACTGGCACGACCTGTAGTTGATCCTAACCAACGTTCATCTTTGTTTAAATAGAGGAATCATTTGTGGCGACTATTCCTCTGAAACTACTTGATGAAATTTCATGGAACTTGACAGGAATGTTGCTCTTGATGTGTAGTTGATCCTAAAACATTTTTAGGTCGGTAGGAAATTCTAGATGGCCGCAACAGCTAAAATAGATTTTTAAAAAACAAGTTTGTAACGACTACTTCTGGAAAACTATAAGTGATATTGATATGGGACTTTTTCTTAAATGAGCAGCATGGTCCTTGTCGAAAATCATTTTGATTCAACATTGAATATGGCTGCGGCCATCTTTGTTAACATAGATTTATATAATAAACGGAAAAATTTGTGGCGATTGCTTCTCTGAAACTACTTGAAGGATTTTCATGAAACTTAATAGAAATGTTGCTCTTGATGTCTAGTTGATCCTAGCAAAATTTCAGGTCGGCCAGAAATTCAAGATGGCCGCCATGGCTAAAAACAGATTTAAAAAAAACAAATTTGTAGCAACTACTTCTTGAAAACTGTAAGTGCTATTGATATGGGATTTTTCTAAAATGATCAGCATGACATGATGTTGGTCCTTGTTAAAAAATATTTTGATTCAACATTAAACATGGTTGCCAGCTGCCATCTTTGTTTATATAGAGTTATATATAAAATCTTGTAACGACTACACTGAAACTACTTGACAGATTTTCATGAAACTTCACAGGAATGCTGATCTAGCTATCAGAACCTATCAGTAGAGCTTCAATGTCATTGACCTTTTGTTTAAAGAATGTTTGTCCATTTTAGTTGTGTTACTGAGGGTTTTAAGACCCTCAATTTCTCAATCTGTCTCTGTCTCTTACTTAAATGTTGAACAGAAAAATTTAACTAGAGACCCTCTCCCTCTGTCCTTAACTAGAGACATATATCTGTCTATGTCTCTGTTGTAAATGTTAAATAGAGGCCTTCTTCATATATCTCTCCTTGTGTCGTAAAATGTTAAACAGAAACTTTTCTCTATCTGTCTTAAATGTTAAACAGGAACATTTGACTGGAGAATGTCATTGTCTCTGTACTGTAGAACAGAAACATTGAACATTTAACTGACTGCACATTAAACAAGTAACCATTAATACATTACAGATTTGAGACCCAGAAACCGCAAGAAATCTGAATCTATCGAACAGTATCAACGAAATACTCGGTAATTATATAGCATCTAATATTGCTCATTAACTCTTGCCTAAACTAATATAACCGGCTTCACAGAACCCACACATGATGTGGTTTTGCAGTGTGTAAACGTGTGTAGGTCAGAACCTAACGTTTTTAGATTACCTGAGCCGAAGTTCAAGGTGATCGATTTGGATGACTCTTCGTCCGTCGTCCATCGTCGCTGTCGTTAACTTTTGCTTCAAACGACTTCTCAGAAACCGCTTGGCCAATTTTCACCAAACTTCTCATGGATGATCCTTAGATGAATGCGTTTTAGATTTGTTAAAATTAGGTCAAGAACCCTGGTCAGACTTCTACAGTTTTTCTTTTAAAATGATCGCCAACGCCTAGACTATCAAATTTGTTCAAATGAAGTCCCCGGGGTCAAAAATGGCCATGCCCCGGGGGTTCAAAGTTTGTATATTGAGATTTTGAATGTTTTTCATAGACTTATATAGAAAAAAAGCTTTAAAAAATATTCTTCTCTGAAACCACAAGGCAGAGAGCTCTCACAGTTTTACAGAGACTTCTCTGGGAAAAAAAATAATCTTCTTCTCTGAAACTACAAGAGCCAGAGGTTTAATATTTTGCATTTACTCTAAGCTTATAGTCCTTTACCAAGTTTGTTCAAATGGTGACCCTAAGGTCACATTCTGCCCAGCCAGGGGTCACATGTTTTGCATTTGCTATAAGCTTATGGTCCTCTACCAAGTTTGTTCAAATGGTGACCCTGGGTTTACATTTGGTCCCGCCCCAGAGGTCACATGTTTTACAAAGACTTACAAATCCCACTGGCGGTATTTTTAGATCACCTGAGCCGAAGGTCACCGAGCTCAAGGTGATCTATTGGGATCACTCTTCATCCGTCATCTGAAACTACTCTGAAACCACAAGGCACAGAGCTTTCATGCATTACATGTAGCATCAGGTTATGTTCCTCTACTAAATTTGTTCAAATGGTGACCTTTGGGTCTAATTTGGCCCCGCCCCAGGGGCCACACTTTTACATAGACTAATATAGGAAAAAAAATCTTCTTCTCTGACACTACAAGAGTCAAAGGTTTAATATTTTGCATTTACTATAAGCTTATAGTTCTCCACTAAGTTTGTTCAAATGGTGATGCTAGGGTCACATTTGGCCCCTCCCCAGGGGTCACATGTTTTACATAGACTTATATAGGGATAATCTTCAAAAAATTAACTTCTCAGAAACAGCTTATTCAATTTTGACACATGGATGATCATTAGATGAATGTTGTCAAATTTGTTGAAATAAGTTAAACGTGACACCCAAGATGGCCACCATAGAAAAATCTTTGAATTACTTCTTGTACACTGGGAATCTAGGGTGTGGGTTCAAATTCCACTGGAGGTAAACTTTTTTTTTTTAATTCTTCATTTTTAGCTCTACCAACAGAGCTTATGGGAAATATAAAAAGATCGGACAGGGAAAGTAGCATTCAAGGAGGACAGTCAACCAGAAAACACAGAAACAAACACGCAAACAGACAAACAAGAAGGCAAAAGCAATAATAAATGCAAACGACATCACAAACACAAAAGGGTTGACAATAGGGCTACCGCCTTGGAACGGTCAGTGGCAAAGTAGGCCACTGGGGGTTTAAACAGGTTCTAGGGTGCACCTAACCTCAGACTTACCCTACTGTCATCCCATTAAAACAGGACAGTGTAAATGAAGAAATCCCCACCCTGATATAATCTCTAACCAACAAGGTAGCATCAATAGGCAATATAAGTAAAACACAAATATGCTCGTGTAAATATAATACAAAAAAACAATAGCCTAGAAAGCCACAATGAAGGTACTCAATAGAAGCCGGAGCAGTAAGAGAATAAACTATTAAGGGCACGACAGGAAAGATCATGGACAAACATCAAACGCAACCGTCCCAATGGGCTTTAGGTAGGCGTCATCATAGGGTCCACAGCCTGTCCGGTCATCGTACAATTAAAGAGGAAAGGATAGTGGCGAACTGTAAAAGGGTCCACCACCAAGCATGCAGTACGTTGCAAAATGATAGGGTCATAACCTCGTCCGTCCGTCGTTACCTTTTGCCTCGTTAAGACGATAGGGACTTTATTTTCTATCCGATCTTTACCAGATTGTTAATATCAATGAAAGCTCGGATAAGGCCTAAAATCAGCCAGATTGGACCAGTAACAGCGGAGTTATGGCCCTTGATTTAGTTAAAGACGCTGTATTTTGCCTAGTTAATACAGTTTTTCATCCAATCTTTACCAAACTTTACCAGATTGTTAATTTTGGTGAAAGCTCGGACAAGCTTGAAAACCGGCTATATCGGACCAAGAACAACAGAGTTATGTCCCCTTGAATTATAGAAAGATTACATTTTCAGCCTTGTGAACACTCTAGCTCCTTCATTTTGTATTCGATCTTTCCCAACCTTGGCCAGATTATTGATATCAATAAAAGCTGAGTTTGAAAACCAGCCACATCGAACCATTAACACCGGAGTTATGGCCCTTTTTCAATATTTGGTAATGTACACTGGAAACCCCAGGGGTTGTTGGTTCAAATCTCACTGGAGGAATATGTTTTTTTTTTATCTTTATTCATTTATCTATTTTCTCATAAGAAATCTTCTTGAAAATTATAAATTATATTAATATGGGACTTTTTCTAAAATGATCAGCATGACATGATGTTGATCCTCCGTGAATATTATTTTGAATCGACATTAAACATGGCAGCCAGCTGCCATCTTTGATTACATAGAGTTACATAGTAAAAAGTTGTAGCATCTACTCCTCTGAAGCTACTTGACGGATTTTTATGAAACTTCACAGGAATGTTGCTCTTGCTGTCTAGGTGATCCTAGCAAAATTTCAGGTAGACCAGACATTCAAGATGGCCGCCACGGCTAAAAATAGATTAAAAAAAACAAATTTGTAGCGACTACTTCCTGAAAACTATAAGTGATATTGATATGGGACTTTTTGCTCTTGATGTCTAGGTGATCCTAGCAAAACCTCAGGCAGGGTGGAAATTCAAGATGGCCACCACGGCTAAAAATAGATTTTTATAAAACATATTTGTAGCGACTACTTCTTGAAACTATAAGTGATATTGATATGATAATCTTTCTAAAATGATCAGCATGACATGATGAAAGTTATTTTGATTCTACATTAAACATGGTGCCATGACCATCTTTGTTTACATAGAGTTATATAGTAAAAACGTGTAGCGACTACTCCTCTGAAACTACTTGACGAATTTTCATAAAACTTCACAGGAATGTTGCTCCTAATGTCTAATTGATCCTAGCAAAATTTCAGGTCGGCCGGAAATTCAAGATGGCCGCCAAAGCTAAAAATAGATTTTTATAAAACAAGTTTGTAGTGACTACTTGTTGAAAACAATAAGTTATATTGATATGGGATTTTTTTTTCTGAAACGATCAGCATGAGATAGTGTTGATCCTTGTCGAAAAGCATTTTGATTCAACATTAAACATGGCTGCCAGTGGCCATCTTTGTTTGCATAGAGTTATACAATAAAAAGTTGTAGCGACTACTCCTCTGAAGCTACTTGACAGATTTTCATGAAACTTCACAGGAATGCTGATCTAGCTATCAAAAACCTATCAGTAGAGCATTAAGGGCATTGACCTCTTGTTAATTTTAATTTAATTTTATTTTTTGTTATTTTATGGTGACCCTGGGGTCAAATTTGGCCCCAAGGGTCCCAGTTTAACATAGACTTATGTATAAGGAAAAACTTAAAAATCTTCTTCTCTGAAACTACAAGAGTTAGTGGTTTAATATTTTGTATTTACACTCAGCTTATGGTCCTCTACCAAGTTTGTTTGAGTGGTGACCCTGGGGTCAAATTTGGCCCCACCCCAGGGGTCACATGTTTTACATAGACTTGTATAGTGAAAAACTTAAAACATCTGCTTCTCTGAAAGTAAAAGAGCCGACAACTAAAAATATTTTGTAGTTTCACCTAGCTTATTGTCTCTACCAAGTTTGTTTAAAAAAAAGCCTTTTTTTCCCCTACAAATCTACTATGGTGATGAATTTTAAAAATACCTATATCTAGTAGATATTCGAATTAATGAAGGTCAAGCTCATAAATAATTTATACTAATTAAAAAAAGTCCGAACATATTTCTTCCACTCGAGGATAATACATCATTCGTCGAGGGATATCAATTCATTGAATTTGCTTATTAGATTGGGGTATGTCGTTTGGCGGGCGGGCATTTCTTTGAAACTTGCCGGGTTGGTAGCTTATATGGAAAGGAAGGTTGGAATTGCAGCAGGGGTCACTGGGATTAAGGTCAAGGTCATTGTTACTAAAAAATAGAAAAACGGTTTCTGCTCAATAACTTTAGTAAGGAATGAGATGCTGGAACAAAACTTGCTGTGTAGGTACTTTATATGGAAAGGAAGCTTGCACTTGCATTTGGGAGTCACTGGGGTCAATGTCAATGTTACTAAAAATAGAAAAGTTTTCCGCTCAATAACTAAGGAATGCGATATTAGAATGAAACTTGCTGTGTAGGTAGCTTATATCAAAAGGAAGTTTGGGATTGCATTTGGGGTCACTGGGGTCAAGGTCATTGCTACTATATATAGAAAAATGTTTTCTGCTCAATAACTTTAATTGCGAATGAGATATTGCAATGAAACTTGCCTTGTATGTAGCTTATATTTGCCTTACTAACAAATATTTTCTTTCTTACTGTGTATGCATTTATGTTTGTGATTCACATGTCAGTCTATTTATTCTATATTGTACACTGTTTATATCACTTTAATACTAGAACTTCAACAACTTCATTTATGTAATTTGCTGTTTTTTGTAGAAAAAAACACACTTTTGTTACTTCATTTTCATCTTAACGGTACTGTAATAGCATTTCAAATGGAAAACCTGGACCCTCTGTATTCAAACTTTATAGTTAAATTGTACTTGCTGAAATAAGCACACGGCGACGGCACAAGTGTTCCATGGAACACCCTTCTAGTCTTACCTTATTAACCTGTCCCTGATCAATGTCAACAGGAAATGGAACTTTAGACAAACCGAAAATTCAATGTTAGACCATGTAAATCCATGTATGATGCATTCTGTTGCTCCCGAAAATGCAAAAATGCGATGACACAGAAAGGATACCGTACATCATAACTCAGAACGATACTGTCAAACACAATCCTTGACACAGTTAAACCAATATAATTTTAAGACAAATTTGGCATTGTCTTCAGTGTTGATTTCTTCTTTAATGCAATTTTAAAGAAATAACAACAATGTGAACTGGAATTCTAAATAGTTTCGTATGCGAGTATATCTAAATAAACCTCTACAATCGGTCGGAGATAAACCTTCAATTAATGTTTTCAGTTTGTTCTTCGTTGGAATAAATGTTTCTTCCAAGTTACCCCAAAGTGGTTTTCGACATCGATTTGATGTGTATACCAGTTGTGCATATATAAAATTATACACATATTTGGAATCAGTCAACATATTTATACGAAACATAACCGAGAAATTTGAGGTTCTTGGCATGACTCGTTCAGCTTATTTATGCACAAACAACTGAATAAACAATACACTCAAGTGATATGAAAACGCAACACGGGAATTTCCGCTATATATTGTATGTACAATATGCTGCTTTTAATCGAATGGTACATGGCTACGTAAGACCTTTCCTTTTGGAAAAAATACTAAAACAACAAATAATACAGCAAATAGTATTCCTTCAATGTTTCATTATTCACAGAGTACGCGTTTGGCTCAATCATGTGAGCAAACTTAGGATGCAACATTTTGCAAACTATTTACGTTAAATACAGTACTGAACTAGCTCAATTTTTCAAAGAGCTACTTCAACATTTATGAAGTTCTTGTTACAAAGTGTAGTGTGATTAAAACGTCTACAACATCACAGTTGTGTCCTGTCTCTAGTTAACTGAAACTTTCTTTTTAAAAAACATCTTGGGATTTCTTTGGAATATTATGTGCAATTAAGTGTGCAGTATATACAATACATAGCGGAAATTCCCGTGTTTCGTTTTCATATCACTTGAGTGTATTTTTTTGATATTTTGCTAAAACTTAGTATTGAATATTTCGTTAAAGTATAATTTCTATATTTGTAGATCAAGTCTGGAAGCTGGTTACGAGCAAATCCTGAAGAAATCTGAAGCGTCATTGCATACAATTAGCATTATCAACTGTGGTAGTTTGTTTTCATCTAAGTAAGAGTATTTCTACCTAGAAAAATATTTATTTATGATAGTTTACTAGCAAATTGTTATGGATGACTTACATCAACTCCCCACTAATTCTCCAGTGGGGAGCTTAAGTTTATATGAGCTCCGCAGGATGCACATCTTTCTGTATTACCTGCTGATATACTTAATAAGAAACGTTCTGTAACGTGGGATCCGTCCAGTCAGCTTGTAAACCTTATTACCTAATAACAAAGGTTCTGTAAATGAGGATTCACATTACATGATTCTAACCTCAGGTGCATATACAAGCATTTACCATAGAACGAGGCCAGCTCAAGACTAATTCAGTGAATTTATAATAGCGATGTGCTCCAGCATGACACCAATAATAGTGATGTGCTCCAGTGTGACACCAATAATAGTGATGTGCTCCAGTGTGACACCAATAATAGTGATGTGCTCCAGCGTGACACCAATAATAGTGATGTGCTCCAGCGTGACACCAATAATAGTGATGTGCTCCAGTGTGACACCAATAATAGTGATGTGCTCCAGCATGACACCAATAATAATGATGTGCTCCAGCATGGCACCAATAATAGTGATGTGCTTCAGCGTGACACCAATAATAATGATGTGCTCCAGCGTGACACCAATAATAATGATGTGCTCCAGCATGACACCAATAATAGTGATGTGCTCTAGTGTGACACCAATAATAATGATGTGCTCCAGCATGACACCAATACTAAGGATGTGCTCCAGCATAACACCAATAATAATGATGTCCTCCAGCGTGACACCAATAATAGTGGTGCTCCAGCATGACACCAATAATAGTGGTGCTCCAGCGTGACACCAATATTAGTGGTGCTCCAGCGTGACACCACCAATAATAGTGGTGCTCAAGCTTGACACCACCAATAATAGTGACGCTCCAGCGTCACCAATAATAATGATGTGCTCCAGCATGACACCAATAATAGTGATGTGCTCTAGTGTGACACCAATAATAATGATGTGCTCCAGCATGACACCAATACTAAGGATGTGCTCCAGCATGACACCAATGATAGTGATGTGCTCCAGCGTGACACCAATAATAATGATGTGCTCCAGCATAACACCAATAATAATGATGTCCTCCAGCGTGACACCAATAATAGTGGTGCTCCAGCATGACACCAATGATAGTGATGTGCTCCAGCGTGACACCAATATTAGTGGTGCTCCAGCGTGACACCACCAATAATAGTGGTGCTCAAGCTTGACACCACCAATAATAGTGACGCTCCAGCGTGACACCAATAATAATGATGTGCTCCAGCGTGACACCAATAATAGTTGTGCTCCAGCGTGACACCAATAATAGTGGTGCTACAGCGTGACACCACCAATAATAGTGGCGCTCCAGCATGACACCACCAATAATAGTGGTGCTCCAGCGTGACACCAATAATAATAGTGGTGCTCCAGCATGACACCAATAATAGTGGTGCTCCAGCGTGACACCACCAATAATAGTGGTGCTCCAGCGTGACACCAATAATAGTGACGTGCTCAAGCGTAACACCAAAGTTAGCAAAGAGAGAACCTATATGCAAAGGAATGAATAATGATATCGAAAAATGGTACCAACCCACCGCCTCCTGACTATATTATTCAGATTATAGACATACCTACTGTATATACGAAAGACGGTAATGGTACCAACCAACCGCCTCCTGACTATATTATTCATTCAGATACCTACTGAATATACGAGAGATGGTAATTGTACCAACCCACCTTCTCCTGACTACTGTATTCGGAATTTAGATATACTTAGTGTGTAAACGGTACCAACTCCCTCAGCCTTCCTTGCTCTTCAGAGTATATCTGTATTTATGTATATTAAATGTTAATTAGTATAAGCTGATGTAGATTAGTTCTTATATAATTTATAAATTATTTAATTATATACATTTAGATGTCTGTGGGCAGCCAGTTGTTACAGTCGGATGTTAAAACACGTCACATATCTTAGCGACTTTGATCCTATCAATGCCGAAGTCATGTGGGCTCTTGGATCAGGATGCCGTGACCTCAAGACCCTTAGAGTTCATCCAATAAATCCTTCGTATGTATCAAACGTTTAATATGTCAATAGGCTAGGGAATATAAGGTTTGATCCTAAACAAATTTTAATAGAAATGGTTGTAACATTCTTTTAAATGGCGAGGAGTTGCAGAAAAAAAGTCCCAAAAGATCGGAAGCTGGGTAATACTGTATTTTTGGGGGAAAAAGTTGCAATTTTAAACAATAAATACTGAAAAGGGTTTCCTTTGGAAGCAACAAACACAAACAAGAGAGAGAGTAGCAGTCTTGGTTTTACTGAGTTAGTTCATGAGAGGTAATGTAAAATGCAAAACCTCCCACACCCCGTAGCAGTGGATTAAGCGGTATTCTCATTACGTGGTCCAAATATTAACTTTCATACCCCATCCAACCCCTTCTCCGAGAAGCAAAAACGGGGTTGGCTGGGGTATGTATTTAAACGTTAATTTCGACTTAAAAAATTTACATATTGTAAAATTAAAACATTTAATAAGTAATTTTAAACAGGTTATCTCATTTTTTTTCAGTAAAAAGGTTTAACTACATCTTTTATTGTCGAAATATCCATTATACAATCCTGCTCATATTAGCTTGCCCATCGATTAATGGAATTAAAGCGAGACCACGTAATGTACTTTAAAGCCTCACAGATTTGAGCTTGATGATCTCAAAGGACCAGTAAGTAATAACACGACTGATTTGTAGTCATGCAACTTTTTTTAGCCGCTACACAACACTAAACAAATGCCAGTGTGAATGTCAACAAATATTGAGAAGGGGATCCCTTGGAAGCAAAAAGCACAAACGAGAGAAAAGTAGCAGATTCGGTTTTATTGAGTCTGTTCATGAGAGGTAATATAAGAATCAACAATCTCTCATTCTCTCTAGCACCGGGTTAGGCGGTATTCTACTTTAAAGCTACAACGACTGGGCTTTATGATCCCAAAGGACCAGTAAGTAATACCAATACTAATTTGTAGTCTTGGAAAACTCGTTGAGAATGAGGATATTTTTAAATTTTAAATATAGTTCCCATTGCATTATACGGGGGCTGAAGGGTCTCAAAGTTGTCTATTATATTTGATTTAATTTCTTTTTTGTGACAGTATTTTTTGACCATGTTAAAACTCTCGCTGTTTGTGTTGGTATTTCTATCATGTATTTTTCATTTCTCTTTAAGGTACTTTAATAACATGGTAACAGAAAGAATATGCCCTGAAACATAATGACATAATATGAGTCAAACGACATAAGTGTATTAAACATATATATACATTTTATGTGACATAAAATGATTTATGTGCCAGAATTTGATTGTGCATGGTTAGTACAAATCGAGTTGATCCGACTTACTATTATTAGCTACTGTTACTATTATTAGCTCATATAAACTACATGGTGACCTTCACTTTTTTTCTCTATCGACATGCTGTTACACGCATTTATTCTCCGATCAATTATTACCGTTTTCATCGTTAGTATTGGATTGAATACCTACGGAGTATAAGAGTAGGACACATCTACTTTTTGTCTTCTTGCATATAAAAGATAATTTTTTGGCAATTGTAGAGCACTGGATGTTTTTTGTCTAAAAGTCTGGACAAACATAAATAAATAGTTAGTTTGGAGTGAATATAGGATTTATTTTCATTGAAGAACGTTACAGAAAGTGAATAAATGACGTCGCCGAAAATATGTTTTGTTCTGCATAAATTTTGAATATAGGAATTATTTTCATCCAGAAGGAGGACAGTCAACCAGAAAACACAGAAACAAACACGCAAACAGACAAACAAGAAGGCAAAAGCAATAATAAATATAAACGACATCACAAACACAAAAGGGTTGACAATAGGGCTACCGCCTTGGAACGGTCAGTGGCAAATTAGGCCACTTGGGGTTTAAACCGGTAAACTTATAAATGAGGTTTCTATCCTATATTCACTCCAAACCAACTCTATACAAGCTAAATCCTTGATGACACATATTTATCAGCATGTGACTTTGTAAGCAAATAACCCCTAATACATGGAAAATCACCTATGTTTCATTGTTCAGCTGAACAGTTTTTAGCCGGGTTTTTGAAATAAAAATCGGCTTATAGATCGGCGTAAACCGTGAGCGGGAGAGCAGGCGGGCGGACAACTTCCACATTTTGTGTTTTCTGTATATCTCAGCATTACCATGTCCAATCTTTATCAAACTTTAACAGAACCTTCCTGTCATCAAGCACTGACCATACCCTGAAAAAAGGCAACTATGACCTTTCTCCAAAATATGCGTTACGTTAAGCCTTTGTTTAAGTTTGGTCGGGGTGGGGGGATTAATTTTTTGTGTTATATCTCAGCATTACCATGTCCGATCTTCATCAAACTTTAACAGCACCTTCCTCTCATTGAGCACTGACCATACCCTGAAAACTAGGTCACTATGACCTACTTATCTAAATATTATGCATTACGTTAACCTTTTTGTTTATATTTGGGCGGGGGGAATTAACTTTTTGTTATATCTCAGCATTACCATGCCCGATCATCAAATTTTAAAAGCACCTTCCTCTCATCAAGCACTGGCCATAACCTGAAAACTAGGTCACTATGGCCTACTTTATCCAAAATATGCATTACGTTTTAAGTTTTTGTGTCGTATCTCAGTATTACCGTGTCCGATCTTCATCTAACTTTAACAACACATTCCTCTCATCAAGCACTGACCATACCCTGAAAACTAGGTCACTATGGCCTACTTTATCTAAAATATGCATTACGTTTTAAGTTTTTTTGTCGTATCTCAGTATTACCGTGTCCGATCTTCATCTAACTTTAACAGCACATTCCTCTCATCAAGCACCCACCATACCTTAAAAAATTAGGTCACTGTGACTTACTTTCTCCAAAATATATGTTATGTCAACCTTTTTAACATTGTAATACGGCCATCAACATTATTTTTTTTACCTTGGTATTGCCATGTCCAATTATTAGATCACCTGAGCTGAGATCGTCGTCGTCGTTATCTTTTCTTCAAACGACTTCTCAGAAACCACTTTGCCAATTTTGACCAAACTTCACATGGATGATCCTAAGCTTAATTATTTTTAGATTTGTAAAAATTAGGTCAGTTGGACATCCAAGATGGCCACGATTACCATATATGTTCGAAACCTTAAAAAATCTGCTTCTCAAGAACCGCTTCACAGATTTCAACAGTTTTTCTTTTAAAACGATCGCCGACGCCTAAACTATCAAGTTGTTCAAATGAAGTCCCCGGGGTCTAAAATGGCCGTGCCCCAGGGGTCCAAAGTTTGTATATTGACATTTTGCATGTTTTTCATATAGACATATAAGAAAAAACTTTAAAAAATCTTCTTCTCTGAAACCACAAGGCAAAGAGCTCTCATGTTTAGCTCTACTGATCAGAGATGCCGTGGTGTTTTTTTTGTAGCGAATACTCCTCTGAAACTACTGAATGGATTTTCATGAAACTTTGCAGAATTGTTGCCCATGAAGTCTAGTTGATCCTAGCAAAAATGCATGTCGATATGAAATACAAGATGGCCACCAAATCTAAAAATAATTTTTTATAAAACAAGTTTGTAGCGACTACTTCTTGAAAACTCTAAGTGATATTGATATGGGACTTTTTCTAAAATGATAAGCATGACATTATGTTGGTCCTTGTCGAAAATAGTTTTGATTCGACGTTAAACATGGCTGCCAGTGGACATCTTTGTTTACATAGAGTTATTTAGTAAAAACTTGTAGCGACTACTCCTCTGAAACTAGACGACGTATTTCCATGAAACTTCACATGAATGTTGCTCTTGATGTATAAATGATCCTAGCAACATTTCAGGTTGGTCAGAAATTCAAGATGGCCGCTACAGCTAAAAACAGATTTTCAAAAAACAAGCTCTTAGCAAGTACTTCTTGAAAACTATAAGTGATATTGATATGGGACTTTTCTAAAATGATCAGTATGAAATGATGTTGATCCTTGTAGAAAATTATTTTAATGCGACGTTAAACATGGCCGCCAGCGGCCATCTTTGTTTACATAGAGTTATATAATGAAAACTTGTAGCGACTACTTCTCTGAAACGACTTGACGGATGTTCATGATTCTTCACAGGAACGTTGCTCTTGATATCTTATTGATCTTAGCAAAATTGCAGGACGGCCGGAAATTCAAGATGGCCGCCACGGCTAAAAATAAATTTCCAAAAAACAAGTTTGTAGCGACTACTTCTTGGAAACTATAAGTGATATTGATATGCGTCTTTTCCTAAAATAATCAGTATGACATGATGTTGATCCTTGTCAAAAATTATTTGATTCGACGTTAAACATGGCTGCCAGCGGCCATCTTTGTTTACATAGAGTTGTATAATGAAAACTTGTAGCGACTACTCCTCTGAAACTACTTGACGGATTTTCATGAAACTTCACAGGAATGCTGATCTAGCTATCGAAAACCTATCAGAAGAGCTTCAAGGTCATTGACCTCTTGTTCTTTTCCTTTTTTAGCACAACTGATCAGAGATCAGCAGAGCGTATGCCGTGGTGCGGTGTCCGTCGTCCGTCTGTCCGTATGTCTGTCTGTCTGTCCGTCCGTAAACTTTTTTTTGTAGCGACTACTCCTCTGAAACTACAGAATGGATTTTCATGAAACTTTACAGAAATGTTGCCCATGAAGTCTTGTTGATCCTAGCAAAAATTCATGTTGATGTGAAATCCAAGATGGCCGCCAAATTTAAAAATAGGTTTTTAATAAACAAGTTTGTAGCGACTACTTCTTGAAAACTATAAGTGATATTGATATGGGACTTTTTCTAAAATGATCAGCATGACATGATGTTTATCCGAGTCAAACATTATTTTGATTCGACGTAAAACATGGCTGCCAGTGGACATCTTTGTTTACATAGAGTTATATAATGAAAACTTGTAGCGACTACTCCTCTGAAACTACTTGACGGATTTCATGAAACTTCACAGGAACGTTGCTCTTGGTGTCTAATTGATGCTAGCAAAATTTCAGGTCGGCCGAAAATTCAAGATGGCCGCCATGGCTAAAAATATATTTTCAAAATACAAGTTTGTAGCGACTACTTCTTGAAAACTATAAGTGATATTGATATTGGACATTTTTCTAAAATGATCAGCATGACATGATGTTGGTCCTTGTCAAACATCGTTATGATTCGATGTTAAACATGGCTGTCAGCGGCCATCTTTGTTGACATAGAGTTATATAATGAAAACTTGTAGCGACTACTCCTCTGAAACTACTTGACGGATTTTCATGAAACTTCATAGGAATGTTGCCCTAGATGTCAAATTTATCCTAGCAAAATTTCAGGTCAGCCGAAAATTCAAGATGGCCACCACGGCTAAAAATAAATTTTAAAAAAACAAGTTTGTAGCGACTACTTTCTGAAATCAAAATCAATCGGCAGAGCTTAAAGGTCATTGACCTCTTGTTTAATTTTTTTTTTTATTTGATCTTTTTTAATATATATATATTTTTTCATCATTTTTTGGATTTAACGAAACTTAGCAGGAAGCATTGGTATGATGTCTAGTTGTGCATATTTTTTCCAGTTCGTTGCTTTTTGACAGAGTTACGGCCCATTGACATTTTTATTTTTACTTCAAATTTCTTGTCGGCGCTACTCCTCCTAAACACCTTGTTGAATTTCGACGAAACTTAGCAGGAAGCATCGGTAAGATGTCTAGTTGTGCAGATCACTATATATCAACGAAATCATGGACAATTTCGAAAACCAGCTAGAGCTAGATCTTGTTAGTAATGACAGAGCTATGGCCCTTGATTGATTTAAAAATGCTATATTTCATTTTCCTTTGTTAAATCTGTAGCTACTTCATTTTTTATCTAATCTTTACCAAATTTGTTTATATCAATAAAAGCTTAAACAAATTGCCTGATTCATATCCATCCATATACTCCCCCACAGGTATACAGGAAAGGGTATCCATTGGAAGCAACAAACCCAAAGGAGAGAAAATTAGCAGTAAAAAAAGTAGCAGACTTGGTTTAACTGGGTCTGATTATACCTCTCATGCCACTAGCAACGTCTTTTAAGGAACTGGAGGAGATCTCAAAGAACGAGTAAAAGCATCATAATGTGTTTTATTTACGTAATCACTAAATACACATGACATACTTGACATGGATAAACATGGTACATGTGATATGGATAAACATGGTACATGTGACATGGAATACATATGTGACTTTGACTACTTGACAGTGATAAACATGGTATGGATAAACATGGCACATGTGAAATGCATAAACATGACATGGCATATTTGACATGGATAAACATGGTACATGTGACATGAATACACATGACATGGAATACTTGACATGGATACACATGGCACATGTGACATGAATAAACTTAACATGGAATATTTGACATGGATAAACATGGTGCATGTGACATGAATACACATGCCATTGAATATTTAACATGGATAAACATGGCACATGTGACATAGATACACATGTCTTGGAATATTTGATATGGATAAACATGGCACATGTGACATGGATAAACATGGTACATGTGACATGGATACACGTGACGTGGAATATTTGACATGGATAAATATACCACATGTGACATAGATAAACATGGTACATGTGACATGGATACACGTGACATGGAATATTTGACATGGATAAACATGCCACATGGAACATTTTACATGATAAACAACATGACATGGATGAACATGGCACATGTGACATGGATACACATGACATGGAATACTTGACATGGATACACATGCCACATGTGACCTGAATAAGCATGACATGGAACATTTTACATGATAAACAACATGACATGGATAAACATGGCACATGTGACATGGATACACATGACATGGAATACTTGACATGGATAAACATGACATGGATAAACATTCCACATGTGACCTGAATAAGCATGACATGGAACATTTTACATGATAAACAACATGACATGGATAAACATGGCACATGTGACATGGATACACATGACATGGAATACCTGACATGGATAAACATGACATGGATAAACATGCCACATGTGACCTGAATAAGCATGACATGGAACATTTTACATGATAAACAACATGACATGGATAAACATGACATGGATAAACATGGATATGCATGACATGGAATACTTGACATGGATAAACATGACATGGATAAACATGGTACATGTGATATGGATATGCATGACATGGAATACCTGACATGATAATCATGACAAACATGGCATATAGAGGACACAGATAAAAGCAGTGTAGGCTACTTAAAACATACCTATGTCTTTGTTCAGCCAAAGACTTAAAACATACCTATGTCTTTGTTCAGCCAAAGACTTAAAACATACTTATATCTTTGTTCAGCCAAAGGCCAGACAACTTCTCAACGCGGTGTGCACAGCTGATAGGAAAGTGTTTTCCTGATTTGGAAACAATGTCCATAGGTGGTACTGAGGTGGACATCACAGCGCTTATCTTTATTGGTGAGAAATCTTTTTTCCCGATATACAAATATATTATTATGCAGAATATATATGCAGTATACTTGTTTTATAATGTGCAAGATAATGGACATGGTGAAATGGGTATCAATGCTTTCCATGGACCAATCAATAAACATTTTGAGTACAGTATATAACTGGATATATTTCATTGTTTATATTTTTGTTATATCGGTTTTATAATTAAGTACTATAATATTTGATCCATATTAAGGGGTAAAAGTGTTGTTATAGGTTGAAAACAGTCAAAACATGACACTCTTCTCCATGACACTCTTCTTGGTATATTTTACAAAAAAACTATTTTTATTACTCTCACTTTAAAGGGATTGTGAAGACATATGTTTCCTGAAAGCTCTTATTATTCTGAGTACTTATGTCTGTCTGACATTCTAGGCAGTAACAGTGTCTTGATGAGTACTAATGTCTGTCTGACATTCTAGCCAGTAACAGTGTCTTGATGAGTATTTATGTCTGTTTGACATTCTAGGCAGTAACAATGTCTTGATGAGTACTTATGTCTGTCTGACATTCTAGCCAGTAACAGTGTCTTGATGAGTATTTATGTCTGTTTGACATTTTAGGCAGTAACAGTGTCTTGGTGAGTACTTATGTCTGTTTGACATTTTAGGCAGTAACAGTGTATTGATGAGTACTTATGTCTGTCTGACAGTCTAGCCAGTAACAGTGTCTTGATGAGTATTTATGTCTGTTTGACATTTTAGGCAGTAACAGTGTCTTGGTGAGTACTTATGTCTGTTTGACATTTTAGGCAGTAACAGTGTATTGATGAGTACTTATGTCTGTCTGACAGTCTAGCCAGTAACAGTGTCTTGATGAGTATTTATGTCTGTTTGACATTTTAGGCAGTAACAGTGTCTTGGTGAGTACTTATGTCTGTTTGACATTTTAGGCAGTAACAGTGTATTGATGAGTACTTATGTCTGTCTGACAGTCTAGCCAGTAACAGTGTCTTGATGAGTATTTATGTCTGTTTGACATTTTAGGCAGTAACAGTGTCTTGGTGAGTACTTATGTCTGTTTGACATTTGAGGCAGTTACAGTGTATTGATGAGTACTTATGTCTGTCTGACAGTCTAGCCAGTAACAGTGTCTTGATGAGTATTTATGTCTGTTTGACATTTTAGGCAGTAACAGTGTCTTGGTGAGTACTTATGTCTGTTTGACATTTTAGGCAGTAACAGTGTCTTGGTGAGTACTTATGTCTGTTTGACATTCTAGGCAGTAACAGTGTCTTGATGAGTACTAATGTATGTTTGACATTCTAGGCAGTAACAATGTCTTGATGAATACTTATGTCTGTCTGACATTCTAGCCAGTAACAGTGTCTTGATGAGTATTTATGTCTGTTTGACATTTTAGGCAGTAACAGTGTCTTGGTGAGTACTTATGTCTGTTTGACATTCTAGGCAGTAACAGTGTCTTGATGAGTACTAATGTATGTTTGACATTCTAGGCAGTAACAATGTCTTGATGAATACTTATGTCTGTTTGACATTCTAGGCAGTAACTGTCTTGCTGAGTGCTAATGTATGTTTGACATTCTAGGCAGTAACAGTGTCTTGATGAATACTTATGTCTGTCTGACATTCTAGCCAGTAACAGTGTCTTGATGAGTATTTATGTCTGTTTGACATTTTAGGCAGTAACAGTGTCTTGGTGAGTACTTATGTCTGTTTGACATTCTAGGCAGTAACAGTGTCTTGATGAGTACTAATGTATGTTTGACATTCTAGGCAGTAACAATGTCTTGATGAATACTTATGTCTGTTTGACATTCTAGGCAGTAACTGTGTCTTGGTGAGTACTTATGTCTGTTTGACATTTTAGGCAGTAACAGTGTATTGATGAGTACTTATGTCTGTCTGACAGTCTAGCCAGTAACAGTGTCTAGATGAGTATTTATGTCTGTTTGACATTTTAGGCAGTAACAGTGTCTTGGTGAGTACTTATGTCTGTTTGACATTTTAGGCAGTAACAGTGTATTGATGAGTACTTATGTCTGTCTGACAGTCTAGCCAGTAACAGTGTCTTGATGAGTATTTATGTCTGTTTGACATTTTAGGCAGTAACAGTGTCTTGGTGAGTACTTATGTCTGTTTGACATTTTAGGCAGTAACAGTGTATTGATGAGTACTTATGTCTGTCTGACAGTCTAGCCAGTAACAGTGTCTTGATGAGTATTTATGTCTGTTTGACATTTTAGGCAGTAACAGTGTCTTGGTGAGTACTTATGTCTGTTTGACATTTGAGGCAGTTACAGTGTATTGATGAGTACTTATGTATGTCTGACAGTCTAGCCAGTAACAGTGTCTTGATGAGTATTTATGTCTGTTTGACATTTTAGGCAGTAACAGTGTCTTGGTGAGTACTTATGTCTGTTTGACATTTTAGGCAGTAACAGTGTCTTGGTGAGTACTTATGTCTGTTTGACATTCTAGGCAGTAACAGTGTCTTGATGAGTACTAATGTATGTTTGACATTCTAGGCAGTAACAATGTCTTGATGAATACTTATGTCTGTCTGACATTCTAGCCAGTAACAGTGTCTTGATGAGTATTTATGTCTGTTTGACATTTTAGGCAGTAACAGTGTCTTGGTGAGTACTTATGTCTGTTTGACATTCTAGGCAGTAACAGTGTCTTGATGAGTACTAATGTATGTTTGACATTCTAGGCAGTAACAATGTCTTGATGAATACTTATGTCTGTTTGACATTCTAGGCAGTAACTGTCTTGATGAGTACTTATGTCTGTTTAACATTTTAGGCAGTAACAGTGTCTTGATTAGGTTATACAGTTTTGAGGAGAAAAGGGCTTAGTTCTTCTGGAAGAAGGCTTATGGCGGGTTATCAGTCTTCCGCCTGTCATCGTCTATTGGCCTTGTTAAGATGATAGGGACTTCATTTTTCATCCACTTTTAACGAAACCTGGCCAGATTGTTGATATCAATAACAGCTCGCAAAGTTTGAAAAACATCTAGATCGGATTAGTAACAGAGTTTCAGCCTTTGATTAGTGAAATATTCAATCTTGCGTCCTTGACCAGATTGCTGATTTTAGATCAGATTGATAACAACAGAGTTATGGCACTTGATTGAATAATGCTATATTTTTGCTTCATTAGGACTCTAGATTTCTTTATTTGACCAACTGTTGGAATGATGTTAAAAGGGGTATATCAAGTTGTTTCTAGAAGAATCTTAATTTAAATAAAAGAGTTCCTATTCCTGATTATACTGTTATTTCATTTGACCTGTGGTGTCAGCACCCTGGTGTTTAGGTTTATATCATATATTTGGAATGAAATCAGGCATAAAATGTATAAGTTAAGCCTGGTGAGTAACACAGGACATTACTGTGCAGAATGGGTTTTCTTGTAAACAGTGAGTCATCTTTAAGCCTATTCTGTTTTGGTCGGACGAGTTAGTGTCTGGTGCAGCCCTGTGGATAGCACAGTGGACTTGAAAATGGAGGAACTGTGTTCAAGCTTCAGTGGAGCCACTGAGTTTCATCATTGTGTTCTTGTCCAAGACACTGTCCCGTAGGCTCATCCGTCGGACTGGAACGTAAGTCACGTGTATCAGAGTCTATCCTCTGACCTTAAAGAGACTTCATGAGATCTTGAGGAGTAATTTGTGCAAATCCAAATATAATAGAAAACCCTCATAATGTGCTTCAGTTTCATATTAGCTGCATATTAAGTTTGGTTGAATTATTATTTATGAAAATGCTTGGACTGGAAACATATCAAAAGAATTAGATTGCAGTATCTAAATGTAGTAGTTTTAACAGCGATGTTTGCATGTCAGACGAAACTTAACCATTTATCGTTCATCGTTATCTTTATGTGTGTGTATTTTTCCCTGTGTCTTTTTCCATTCATCAAACATTATCCAGAACAAACTGTCTAAATTTTGGCATGCTACGTTAAATAGACTAAGTTTAAGGATACAATATTTAAACAATATACGGTATTACAGGATGAGTTTAAATCCATGTCTGTATCATTAAGAACGAGATTTAACGGTTCAAATATCTTTGTTTTGCAGTGCAATGTTTTTTTAGAATAATGAATTGATATATTTTACACATGGGTATTCTTTGGGCTATGGCATTTTGTGTCACCTGCATAGCATGGCAGACACTTACTTAGGTATCACTTTGTCCGTCGTCCATCGTCGTCTTCATCCGTCCATCACACTATAATCTGCAACCTGACCTTGGCCATAACTTGAAAAGTAAATGACCTATAACATTTCATAAACCTCTTCATCTTACCCCAAATAATGTTGTTACACATATCAAATGCCTTTCATGTTGACAGAGTTATGCCCCTTTTCATAAAACTTCAACCTGAACCTGACCTGGCTCATAACTGTAAATAAGCAAATGGCAGGAGACACTGGTGTTTCGTGCAACGCCCTTCTAGTTTATTGAAACGTTTTGAAACTTTAATAAACCTGATACTCCAACAGTGCATTGGGGACATCTAAACGTATGTTTTTTTTGTTTTAGCAAAGCAATGTCAGAAGTTGGTAGAGATCGAGTTGAATCATATGAGTTTGGTGACTACACATGTTATAGAGAATATGTGTCAACAAGGCCTTAGTCACTTGCAAAGTATCAGATTTGTGGGAACCCCCGTGTCACAGGACGGAATATCTCTTCTACACGGTAATCATTTTTATACCTCACTTGTCGCCTAATGTGAGTCAAACACGTGTTAAACATATCCTTAAGTGTGTATATCATATATACATGAGAGTCTTGTCATATTAAGTGCAGTCAAGTTTAAATGTGTTACACTTGAATGTTTTACCACTCAACCTAAAACTAATTGTAACTTATATTGATCAGTTAATGATTTTGCATTCATTTGCAGTGAATTTCTTTGCTTTAAATTATGTTTATTTATTAATAATATGCCAAATATGGCATTGTAGAACTATATAATGTCATAGTTCTCAAAATGGCGGCTTCAATGTCGGTTTTAGATCCACATTCAAATGGTCATATCTTCTTTGTTTATCATTCAATTTTGATAATTAATTTCACAATGAGTGTGTAACACTACCATACCCTTTAATAAGTAATAATAATAGTTAATAACAAGTAGTAGAAGTATATCGCAGTTAATAGTAATTTACCTAATATTCTACAATTTGGGATAGCTCTCTTTAATAGCAGTATTGTAGTAGCTTACTCAGGTCTATAGTAGTAGGCGGGGTATAGTTTTAGACCAATTGAATAAATGTGTCGAGATCCAATTAGATAATGGCACGTGAATGCAGTATATATTGGAAAGTTTTAGGAGATAGTGAGAGGTTGTTAGATATAGTCTGAGGATGTAGAGATTTGATGAGTAACATCTGATAGAATTAATATTACCACTATACGATCAGAAAGTAAAATGGGGTAGTTTTAAAGATTATTAAAACGTGTATTTAAGAGTCTGGACTTGTTAATTATTAATGCCCTGGTGACATAGTTTTACAGGACTTCTTTGGTGCTATGATGAACCAGGATTATGTGTTAATTCGACATAATTAACACTTCGAACTTGGTGTTGTGGGCAGTTTTTGAACATGTGTGTGGACAATAGTCGATCATAAATGAACTTTGTTGACGGTTGGTGACAATAGTGCAATACGTGCAAGAAGAACTGGAGGCATATTCGATCAACGCGAGTAGCTTTACTGTATTACTCTAACAAATATGGCTGAACAGGCAGAGTTTGCAAATATGTTTAGGGTAATGGGTGACCAGCTTACGGGGTTAACAACGACCATGGGGGCTCAGGGTGTAGCCAAAGTCATTGCGCCATTTGAGGGGGAAAGCAAATTATTTAAGGATTGGATAAAAAGTATTGAGAAATACTCTTTGTTGGTTGGCATGGCACATGACAGTATTAAATTGGTTGCTTATCAGGCAAGTAAGGGTCCTGTTAGTGATTTCTTGAAAAGGTATATGGATGCAAACCCTACCCACACATGGGCACAAGTTAAAGCAGAACTTCAATCTCGTTTCGCTGAAGTTGTTGACCCACAACATGCACTTTTGTTACTACGCAAAGTCCTTCAAAAACGTAATGAGACAATTCAGGTATATGCCGAACGTCTGATTGCCTTAGGTGATGACGCTTTTGCAGGTCAGGCCCAAGACGTTAGGGATAGACAATTGATAGGGTATTTTATCGATGGTCTCCATGACGATGAAATGAAACCTCGAGTCATGCGAACCAACCCAAACACGTTGCAAGATGCAATTGCTACTGCAACAGCAGAACAGAACCTTAGAAAGAGGTTTCAGTTAAGGACAGGTCATCATTACCAGAATAATCAACCGACACATGAACAGCCTATGGAAGTTGACCATTTAAGGAGGCAAAAATGTTCTTATTGTCATAAGAATGGTCATGTAGTGGACGAGTGTCGAAAGAAAAAACGGGAAGTAAGTGCTATTACTGAAAATAAACCCCGTCGTAGGCCGATCGACCGTAACGGTTAGTGTGCTGGCAATGCCAAGAAATAGGTCACTTTGCCAGTGAATGTCGAAATGAGACAAATTGGTCGAACGGACAGCAAGGTAGACTGGCTAGGGGTCAGTTAAAAGATTCCGCTCCTCGCATGTAGAAGCCGGTGGGAGGAGAAATAGAAGCAAACCCACATTTAATATTGCATTAACATCAAACCCAAATTCTTGTTTGTTAAGGATCCAGAAACAAAAACTTAGGGCGTTAATTGACACCGGAAGTGACGTGTCATTAATTCATAGAGACGTTTATGACAAATTTAAATTAAAACCAAAATTAGATACAACTCGCAAAGCTCGAGATAGGTGGTATCAAAATGAGTCATAACTTTTACGTAGTCAGGAGCATGAATAGGAAAATAATAATAGGAAAAGACTGGTTGCTTAATAATGGTGTTCGTATTTATTATGACCTTGGGTGTATTAGGGTCGCTGGTAAATATGTACCACTTCAGGAAGATATTCACATTTCATCGATAATTCGATTGAAGTCTAAAACTAAACTTCCACCTCAAACAAGCGTAGTTTGTAATTGTCGAGTTAGGAAAAGTCCTAATTTTCGAACAAATGGTCAAACTTACCAAGTTTCAGCAGTTGAACGTGGTTTTCTTAGCTATGAACGAGGTTTATTAGTTGCAAATTCAGTTTCAAAAGTAAAAAGATATACAATTGTTCCTATTGTGATAACAAACACCACAAACAAAATATTTACCTTAAGGAAGGGTTGCGCGGTAGCTAAAATAAAATTAATTCAATATCAACAAATTTCTAGTGTAACTAAGGATCAAAATGGTGATCTTAAGGATCAAAGTGAATATGATGGCGTTGATGCTCCCCCCGAATTTAAGGCAAAATTAATTAAAATACTAAAAAAAAATGCTGATCTGTTTGCACAGAAAGATACTGATTTAAGTCACACTGAAACAGCCAAAATGAAAATTGACACAGGCGACCATAAACCAATTAAATTAAGACCATATAGAACACCACTAAACAACTGAAAAATAGTTGATCAGACAATAGAAGAAATGTTAGATGCAAATATTATTTCCAGATCAAAATCTCCTTGGAGTTTCCCTGTGGTCATTGTAGATAAAAAGGATGGGTCTAAACAATTTTGTGTAGATTTTAGGGCCTTAAATAAAATTACAAAATCGAATGCCTACCCTTTGCCATTAGTGGACGACCTATTGGCCCTTTTAGGTAAAGCGAAATACTGCTCATTACTAGACCTCAAATCAGGTTATTGGCAAGTAGCCATGAACGAAGATTACATTGAAAAAGACAGCTTTTGCTTGTCATAGAGGGCTATTTCAGTTCAATGTCATGCCTTTTGGGTTAACCAATGCACCAGCTATATTTCAAGAACTTATGTCACATGTTCATGCTGGGTGATATTCAGTTCTACACTTGAAGAACATTTGGCTCACATTGAAAAAGTATTTCAACGGTTAAGGCAACATCGTTTAAAATTGAAGTTAAAGAAATGTAATTTTCTAAAAGCTGAGACTGAGTATTTAGGCTTTGTTATCAATAAAGACGGAATTAAACCTAATCCAAAGAAAGTGGAAGTCATAAAATCGTTACCTGCGCCTACCTGTGTAAAAGAGGTACGCAGCTTTATTGGTATGTGCAGTTATTATCGTCGATTTATTCCAAAGTTTTCGGAAATAGCACAACCAATCATAATTCTCACAAGAAAATATGCTAAATTTAAGTAGGACGCTAACTGTCAAGAGGCTTTTGAAAGTTTGAAGAACAGTTTAGTGATATTACCAATGTTAGGTTACCTTATATCCTTTATACGGATGCAAGTAACAATTGCATAGGAGCTTGCTTGACACAGCCAGTTGATGAACCAACTGAGGCTGTTCCTGGTATAAAAAATGAAAAACCCATTCACTTTTTGTCTCACAAGTTGAGTTGGTCTACTATCGAGAAAGAAGCTTTTGCGATTCATTACGCCTTGCAGAAGTTAGATCACTTTTTACATGAGGCAACCTTCATAATTAGATCAGATCTCCTTTCATTGAAATATCTGTTAGATTCCCCTATGCAAAATAAGGAAATTCAAATGTGGGCTCTCGGTATTGCCGGCTATGACTGCAAATTGGAGTTCATCCCAGGGGTGAACAACAGTGTCGCAGATATGTTATCTCGTTTGCCCTTAGATGCTGTACCCGAGGATGTCGAGGGTTATGACCCTGACATCAATGATAACACCTTTCAAGTTAATGCACTGAATTCGAATAGGTTTGAGCCAAGAAGGTATGTAAAGTGCAATGTTAATCTTGAAGATCATTTGCAGAAACCTAAGATCGAACCTGGCATAGCCATGGTAACTGAACAGGAAAAAGATGAACTTTTAGTCGAAATCAAGGCTGGACTTCGAAATGACAAATTAACACCTACCTTAGCAAATAGGCATGGTATTCACGATGATATATTGTACTATATCTCAAACGCTGATTCTTATCCTATCTTACGTCTCTATCTCCCAAGTCACTTAAGACCAGAGGTTATTCAGCAATATCATGACTCTAACGGTCATATGGGTGTTGACAAGAGATATGACACAATTAAACAGAAGAATTATTGGCCAAACATGTTTAAAGAACTGCTAAATTATGTCTCTAGTTGTGTTACTTGTCAAACCAGAAACTTGCAAAAGATCAAACCTCCATTACAAGAAACCGATATTCCTCCCTATGCATTTGCAAAGATAGCTGTGGACGTTTCTGGCCCATATCCAACATCACTGTCTGGTAACAAGTACATCGTAAGTTTTATCGACCTATTTTCTAGCTTTCCCGATAAGAGTGCTGCGACAATCGCACATTTGATAATTGATGAAATATTTCCAAGATACGGGTTGTCGATGGCTCTGGTGTCAGACAATGGCTCAGAATTTATAAATAGAACTGTTAAAGAGACCCTGGCTACTTTGAACATTCATCATATTACTACGTCCTATTACCATCCTCAGAGTAATAAAATAGAAAGGTACCACCGTGTGTTAGGTGATATTTTAGCAAAGAAATTGAAGGATAATTTGAATACATGGGATGTGTATTTGAATCATGCTTTGGCTGCAATTCGCTTAAATGTCAGTGAGTTGTTGAAATTTTCACCATTCTTTCTATTATACAATAGGGATGTCGTGTTGCCGATAGACACAATTCTCAAACCACGCAGAAAATATGCGGGTGAGGATATGCATAAAATCGCATTAGAACAACAACATAAATCATTTCTCTTAGTTCATCAAAATCTTAAAGATGCAAAACGCCGACAAGCCAAATAGTCACTTTTGAAGTTGGGGATCCCGTCTATTATAAAAACCACACTCGAAAGAGCAAATAAGAATCAAAATGGCGTCCTTATTATCGCATTATCAAACAAACCACACCTGTTACATACATTATCAAGAGCCAGCTTGATGGGTCTGTCACTAAGGTACACGTACACCACCTACGCTTAGCTAATGTGGATGAATGGCAGATACCAACAGATAAGTTATGTCGACCAATTAGGAAAGCTAATTATGTGGTTCCACCGATAAGCGATCATAATTCCAACCCCACCTCAGATACATCTGACAGTAATGATGACGATGAACTGCCATTAGCTCAATTAGTCAAACATTACCGCCAAGAACGTAATAATTCTGACGGTGAATCTGACATCCCTTTGATGGAATTAAGTAAACGAATTCGTGCACAACATAACTCAGATCATGAAAACTCTAATTCTGACACCAATGTTCCTAATTTGACACCTGTTTCCACCACACTTCCTTCTTTTTCGTCAGATGATAAGGAGATTGTTAAAATGGAAACAACACCCATCTCATTTTCATCAGGTGCAACCAAAATGAGGGCGTCAGATTCCGATAACATGTCAATTAGTTCAGATGAGCCAGATAAAAAGGGAGAAGCGTTTTTCACGAAAAAAATCCTCGAAACAGACACAAAATGAGAAATATGGTAAAAGCCATCAAAGCGATAAGTGGGTTGCTTTAGGCTTTACATTTTAATTTTAATTTAGGAATCATATTTCTGTATGGTTCAGAAAAAAGCTGAGAGTAATACTATATGAGTATAAGTACTAATACGTCATGCAAACATAAAGCAGATTGAACAGTGAACCCTTTCCTCTTAAACTTCCAAATAACAATACAGTCATTCTAATGAAACACCATATTGGGGAATTGAAAACTCAAACTTTCAAAATTGGGGATTTTCATTTGGGACAACTGCCTTAATAGCTCTGGTCACTGGGGATAAAAAATGTAAAAACTCTGTTCTGCCAAAAGTTGTGTGTGAGTATACGGTGAACTCTCAGAGAAGACCGAGGGACTTCGATGCCGGCTCAGAATTCCGGGCAGCATGATCTTCACGACACGGTATCTGTGTAAATATCCGGATATATTGATATATGTAGAACTGTAGACACACGTGTAATACGAGACATTATGTAATTGTGAACAGTGTATACTAATATTGGGATCTCGTAAGAGATTCATGTTCACAAGGCAGAATTATATATGGGGAGAAATATTTGTTAACTACCAAGGACAGACAACCTTCGGACGAACTACGGCAGGGCGCCTAGCTATGACGAGATACACAGAAATCAAGCGTATATATTCACTCCTTAAAAAAGGTAGCTGCAACACACGTAGATAAACTGTATCTCTACATCATAACACACTCGTCTGAAGGCACAATTAACATATAGATGCATACATACATACAATTAAAGCTCATATGAGTGGGCCACATTTAAGCGTTCAACCACACACAGCTATATTGAGACAGTGACAATGAAAGGTGCCCGATCTGGGGATACTGTGAATTCAGGTATATATAATAAAGGGAGAGAATTTGAACTCACTACGGCAACTTTCGAAATTGGGATCTCGTAAGAGATTCATGTTCACAAGGCAGAATTATATATGGGGAGAAATATTTGTGAACTACCAAGGACAGACAACCTTCGGACGAACTACGGCAGGGCGCCTAGCTATGACGAGATACACAGAAATCAAGCGTATATATTCACTCCTTAAAAAAGGTAGCTGCAACACACGAAGATAAACTGTATCTCTACATCATAACACACTCGTCTGAAGGCACAATTAACATAAAGACGCATACATACATACAATTATAGCTCATATGAGTGGGCCACATTTAAGCGTTCAACCACACACAGCTATATTGAGACAGTGACAATAAAAGGTGCCGGATCTTGGGATACTGTGAATTCAGGTATATATAATAAAGGGAGAGAATTTGAACTCACTACGGCAACTTTCGAAATTGGGATCTCGTAAGAGATTCATGTTCACAAGGCAGAATTATATATGGGGAGAAATATTTGTGAACTACCAAGGACAGACAACCTTCGGACGAACTACGGCAGGGCGCCTTGCTATGACGAGATACACAGAAATCAAGCGTATATATTCACTCCTTAAAAAAGGTAGCTGCAACACACGTAGATAAACTGTATCTCAACATCATAACACACTCGTCTGAAGGCACAATTAACATATAGACGCATACATACATACAATTATAGCTCATATGCGTGGGCAACATTTAAGCGTTCAACCACACACAGCTATATTGAGACAGTGACAATGAAAGGTGCCGGATCTGGGGATACTGTGATAATAAAGGGAGAGAATTTGAACTCACTACGGCAACTTTCGAAATTGGGATCTCGTAAGAGATTCATGTTCACAAGGCAGAATTATATATGGGGAGAAATATTTGTGAACTACCAAGGACAGACAACCTTCGGACGAACTACGGCAGGGCGCCTAGCTATGACGAGATACACAGAAATCAAGCGTATATATTCACTCCTTAAAAAAGGTAGCTGCAACACACGTAGATAAACTGTATCTCTACATCATAACACACTCGTCTGAAGGCACAATTAACATATAGACGCATACATACATACAATTATAGCTCATATGAGTGGGCAACATTTAAGCGTTCAACCACACACAGCTATATTGAGACAGTGACAATGAAAGGTGCCGGATCTGGGGATACTGTGATAATAAAGGGAGAGAATTTGAACTCACTACGGCAACTTTCGAAATTGGGATCTCGTAAGAGATTCATGTTCACAAGGCAGAATTATATATGGGGAGAAATATTTGTGAACTACCAAGGACAGACAACCTTCGGACGAACTACGGCAGGGCGCCTAGCTATGACGAGATACACAGAAATCAAGCGTATATATTCACTCCTTAAAAAAGGTAGCTGCAACACACGTAGATAAACTGTATCTCTACATCATAACACACTCGTCTGAAGGCACAATTAACATATAGACGCATACATACATACAATTATAGCTCATATGAGTGGGCAACATTTAAGCGTTCAACCACACACAGCTATATTGAGACAGTGACAATGAAAGGTGCCGGATCTGGGGATACTGTGATAATAAAGGGAGAGAATTTGAACTCACTACGGCAACTTTCGAAATTGGGATCTCGTAAGAGATTCATGTTCACAAGGCAGAATTATGTATGGGGAGAAATATTTGTGAACTACCAAGGACAGACAACCTTCGGACGAACTACGACAGGGCGCCTAGCTATGACGAGATACACAGAAATCAAGCGTATATATTCACTCCTTAAAAAAGGTAGCTGCAACACACGTAGATAAACTGTATCTCTACATCATAACACACTCGTCTGAAGGCACAATTAACATATAGACGCATACATACATACAATTAAAGCTCATATGAGTGGGCCACATTTAAGCGTTCAACCTCACACATCTATATTGAGACCGTGACAATGAAAGGTGCCCGATCTGGGGATACTGTGAATTCAGGTATATATAATAAAGGGAGAGAATTTGAACTCACTACGGCAACTTTCGAAATTGGGATCTCGTAAGAGATTCATGTTCACAAGGCAGAATTATATATGGGGAGAAATATTTGTGAACTACCAAGGACAGACAACCTTCGGACGAACTACGGCAGGGCGCCTAGCTATGACGAGATACACAGAAATCAAGCCTATATATTCACTCCTTAAAAAAGGTAGCTGCAACACACGAAGATAAACTGTATCTCTACATCATAACACACTCGTCTGAAGGCACAATTAACATAAAGACGCATACATACATACAATTATAGCTCATATGAGTGGGCCACATTTAAGCGTTCAACCACACACAGCTATATTGAGACAGTGACAATAAAAGGTGCCGGATCTTGGGATACTGTGAATTCAGGTATATATAATAAAGGGAGAGAATTTGAACTCACTACGGCAACTTTCGAAATTGGGATCTCGTAAGAGATTCATGTTCACAAGGCAGAATTATATATGGGGAGAAATATTTGTGAACTACCAAGGACAGACAACCTTCGGACGAACTACGGCAGGGCGCCTTGCTATGACGAGATACACAGAAATCAAGCGTATATATTCACTCCTTAAAAAAGGTAGCTGCAACACACGTAGATAAACTGTATCTCAACATCATAACACACTCGTCTGAAGGCACAATTAACATATAGACGCATACATACATACAATTATAGCTCATATGCGTGGGCAACATTTAAGCGTTCAACCACACACAGCTATATTGAGACAGTGACAATGAAAGGTGCCGGATCTGGGGATACTGTGATAATAAAGGGAGAGAATTTGAACTCACTACGGCAACTTTCGAAATTGGGATCTCGTAAGAGATTCATGTTCACAAGGCAGAATTATATATGGGGAGAAATATTTGTGAACTACCAAGGACAGACAACCTTCGGACGAACTACGGCAGGGCGCCTAGCTATGACGAGATACACAGAAATCAAGCGTATATATTCACTCCTTAAAAAAGGTAGCTGCAACACACGTAGATAAACTGTATCTCTACATCATAACACACTCGTCTGAAGGCACAATTAACATATAGACGCATACATACATACAATTATAGCTCATATGAGTGGGCAACATTTAAGCGTTCAACCACACACAGCTATATTGAGACAGTGACAATGAAAGGTGCCGGATCTGGGGATACTGTGATAATAAAGGGAGAGAATTTGAACTCACTACGGCAACTTTCGAAATTGGGATCTCGTAAGAGATTCATGTTCACAAGGCAGAATTATATATGGGGAGAAATATTTGTGAACTACCAAGGACAGACAACCTTCGGACGAACTACGGCAGGGCGCCTAGCTATGACGAGATACACAGAAATCAAGCGTATATATTCACTCCTTAAAAAAGGTAGCTGCAACACACGTAGATAAACTGTATCTCTACATCATAACACACTCGTCTGAAGGCACAATTAACATATAGACGCATACATACATACAATTATAGCTCATATGAGTGGGCAACATTTAAGCGTTCAACCACACACAGCTATATTGAGACAGTGACAATGAAAGGTGCCGGATCTGGGGATACTGTGATAATAAAGGGAGAGAATTTGAACTCACTACGGCAACTTTCGAAATTGGGATCTCGTAAGAGATTCATGTTCACAAGGCAGAATTATATATGGGGAGAAATATTTGTGAACTACCAAGGACAGACAACCTTCGGACGAACTACGACAGGGCGCCTAGCTATGACTAATATATATACTTATATACACTGGTGTTATGGAAACTGGTGACGTCAGCCAAAAACTGCATCTAGACTTGTTGTAAATAGAACATGTGTAATTTAGACGGACTAACAATGGTTTAGTCCCGAATGCTACCCCATACATAACTGTTACAATATTCAAGTATTTGCACCAGTGTGTGTAAATATGACCCTGTCGGAAATTAATAGGAATTGTTTTTGGAAATCAGTAAGCCTATATCTTTGCTGTATACAATTAGTGAGCTACAGGTGGAGAGGAACTGCTAGACGCTAATAGACGATAATCGTTTACCTATAGATAATTGGAATTACGGTACCAGTCGTTATCAGCAACAGGTGTTCGGAATTACCTATAGGAATTTACATGCTGATATTCTACGGAGTAGACAGATTAATAAACTCTCTGCATACAACTTTAAAGGGACTTGCGGTTATCTAAAATGGTACGACAAACATTATGGGACGATGCCATAGAACACATTCTTCTGAGGGCCGATGGTGTAACGTTTGGTGGAGCCCAACTGGACAATCCATGACGATACCGGGACAACAATGGCAGTGGACGTGGCCATATATATAGACACTTTGCAGTGATTATTGTGGTTAACTTTTGTGCCGTAGCATTTACATTTACCGTGGATTATTCTTCTATGTGCACTGGATTTATTTATATGTATACAGTGACTAATGGCACAAACATTTAATCTTACATTTTAGTCTAAGAACTTGATAAGAACTGTTAAAATTTCATTATAACATTTCAAATTAAATATGGAAGGAATTTGTAACACAACCATACCCTTTAATAAGTAATAATAATAGTTATTAACAAGTAGTAGAAGTATATCGCAGTTAATAGTAATTTACCTAATATTCTACAATTTGGGATAGCTCTCTTTAATAGCAGTATTGTAGTAGCTTACTCAGGTCTATAGTAGTAGGCGGGGTATAGTTTTAGACCAATTGAATAAATGTGTCGAGATCCAATTAGATAATGGCACGTGAATGCAGGTATGTATTGGAACGTTTTAGGAGATAGTGAGAGGTTGTTAGACATACTCTGAGGATGTAGAGATTTGATGAGTAACATCTGATAGAATTAATATTACCACTATACGATCAGAAAGTAAAATGGGGTAGTTTTAAAGATTATTAAAACGTGTATTTAAGAGTCTGGACTTGTTAATTATTAATGCCCTGGTGACATAGTGTTACAAGTGACAGTACCGGCACGTATCGTACTTCGTTGAGACAGCGGTGGGATCTATTAATTTCTAAAATAGGTCCAGTGGTCGAATTTGAACCCTCATCTTATGGGCGAAAGGATGAACAGAGGTAGCTGAGGAAGGACATTCAGGGCAATTCCATAGAATGCATGGCCACATGGGACAATACATACAGTTATATATGGCAGCAGAACAAATGAGAGACTACATTACAGAAGTGGGTGAGACTTGCCATGGACAATATGACTGCAATGGGTATAACTTGTGGAGACCAGCAAGACATGAGGAATGATAATAGAAATAATAGTCAAACTAACTTAGCAAGTACGACAGATAAGAGCCAATATTTAATACAGATAGAGCATGGGCGAGTTGATGGGCAGAACTTGGGCAGATCAGGGCATAATAGAACATCAACCCAGAATTCCAGTGATATTAAAATTCCACTTCTGAGGACAACTGCAATCTTTAGATCGTCATATTTGAAGCTGTTGCATTTTGCAAGAGATTGAGCAAAGATGCCAAACTGGATTATTTACTTTCAAAGTTGCACGATAGTGCTGAAGAGTTTGTTTTCTGACAGCTACCCCAAATAGTGCTAACTACAGTGAGCTGATGAGATCATTACACAGATGAAGATTAATGTTTATTGGTCTATGATATCCTGCAGAATGATAAAGGTGGCTTAGCAGACATATTGCTTAGTAAAGGTGTGATCCTCATGAAAGGGCCATACAGATCAGGTTGCATGATTTAGTTAGAAAAGTTACTGTGGCTGACCTTTTCATATAATCTAATACCGGCCCAGAGTGAAGCGGTTACAGACATATTTGTAGAGCGAGAAGAGGCTGGCGATAAATCAGGAAGATTAGCGTTCATAACTGAACCAACCGAAAACATACATACATACATGCAGATGGCAGCCACATCATAACTGTGTGATGAACAAAGTCAGAATACTCAACCCTTTTCAAACAGACAGGACATGGCGGTAGGACATGCTGAGGTTTAACCCTTCGCAGGAACACAGGGTGATGACACAAGTCAAAGTGGCTTAACAGCACCTGTTACAGTCAAGAACAATGATACCATGGTGATACATGAGCAATTGAAGAAACTATGTCAGAAGACAAACAACCAATGGAAGCCCCAGGCAACTGTTAATAAAGTAGCAAGACACCTTTGCTGATGGAAAATGGGACCTACAGTGGAATGATTATACCTTCAGCCCAGAATCAAGTCTACTATTAAACATGTCACACAAATGAGAAGATAAACAATCAGTGCTTTCAAAATAATATTCATTCATTATGTATTCACTTTCTGCTTCCTAGATTTATCCTTTTTTCAGTTGTTTGTTTCTGCAATTTCTTGTACAGTTAGTTATATGCTTATCATGTTTCTTGAATTAAAATCTACATTGTCAATATGATTATTACAAAAATCCTCTGCTTCATTATTTTTACATTAGAATATTTTTTTAATTCAAAGTAATTGATTTTTTACGAAAAATAAGTTTATGTTTTCTTTAGTTTACAAAACCTTTGCTAGTATGTGTAGCATGCTCGCTGACATTTCCTTTATATTTGCACGGTTGTAAATCATTTAATTGAAAATAACACCTGTCAGAATGGCTGGTGTACGCTAACTACCAGTTATCAGAAGTTAGAATATAGCAGACAGATGAAATGGCCTCAAAAGGCATTTCTGTGTTAACTATTCCACCTAAACCACTTAAATATGGTTACAGGAATACTGAGTTACATAAGCGTAGAAGCTTACATTGACCATAAAAACTCAGTTTCCTTGGTTCTTTGTGCAGAACAAAATCGCGCGACATTGTGAAACATTTGTTCCCGATGTTGTAATGGTTCTTAACACATACGAGCTGTACCTAATTTTTAGCATTTGCACAATATGCTACGAACACCAGACTACAAACAGTTAACATTATATATGCTTGGCTCGATAGATGAATAGTTAAGCAGAGTGTTACAAACTGAAACATACCCAGATTACATGGCACTCGATGCACATGGCATTAAACATTTGTATTGCATCATAAAATATCTCTATTATGATAAACATGTTGCAAGAAAGAGTATATATATATTTTGGCTACTACACTGAAACAACATTTTATCATTGGTCACTTGGGGTTTTATGGGTATAATTTGAAAACAAACGAGCATGAATTAATAATTTAATAACGATACGTTTAAAACAAATTGGAATTCTTTATATTTTGCTGAAAATATTTAAGAGGCAAAATACGTAATAGTTCAAAACAGAATAGTAATTTTGTCGAGTATGTTTATAGTTATTTAGTATAAATGATTATC